>JAOPJI010000135.1:1162669-1173327 GCA_027122695.1 Merluccius productus
AGAGAGAGAGAGAGAGAGAGAGAGAGAGAGAGAGAGAGAGAGAGAGAGAGAGAGAGAGAGAGAGAGAGAGACAAGGAGACACAAGGAGACACAAGGAAGAGCGCTAGACACACACTAAGCACTTAATCACAGTGCCCGACTCTAAATATCACACTAACGCACTGCTAAAACACCGGTTCTGTGCTTTTAATGAGACATATACAGCACCCGCCATTACATTCATGACCAAATACAAAATATACTCTGATCCAACTCTACACATTACGCCTCCAAATGGTCTCATAGCCCTCATTTTTGTTGTTGTGTGTTCTATAATTGTACAGAGTACATTTCTATGCCTTCATGTTCATTTGCTACCGTGTTGTAAGGTGTGCCGATCCTGAAGGCCTTTGATTTTTTTTAAACATGCTGTTGTTAATCACCAATTTGGCTTGCAGCAACTTAAAACAATAAATAGCATACGATAGGAATGCCAACATTACATATGCATAGATGCAACATGTAGGCCTACACATACAATATGTCCAGTGTTGACTGTTTACTGATCATCTGTTTTGGTATCTACTAGAATCTTTACTTCTGGACTCCCTTTACGTTGGTTGGAGTAGCTAAGAGGCATTCAGGCTAGTAAACTGGGGTCTCTTTTAGTGAAGGGAATTTGCAAGGGGGGGGGGGGGTTGTGCTGAAACCAGAGCAACATGAATCCTCTCAGCGGAGTTCATTAGAAACTGGATCTTCTCATCCACCATTGTGTCGCATGTTAACTCTTCAGATGAACTGAGTGAAATAATGTAGGCTACCTATTCCCTGGACAGTGCTTACTCCCACCCCCCTCCTTCCGCACCATCCCCCAAACCTACAATTTACTCTATTCAGATCAATGGGCCAGTTGGTAAGCAGAGAGGACTTACAGTACAGGTGCACACAAATTGCCGGTTGTGCTATGTGAATAAACCTGATCCGAGCAGTGTTTTAAGTCGGCAAATCACTTCCTGTATGCAAACCAGTTGTGTTTGTCTATATTGTGTTGTTTTGCTGCACATAACCTACTTCATAATTGAACAACATTTTTTTGCTATCAAATGCCTGATACAACATTAATTAAGATTAAAGCGTTTCATTGTCGCACATTTTTTTTAAACTATTGTTTTTTAAGCTTGTACAGCTGCATGTTGTACATCTATCTTGCTCATTTCTTACACTTCTACAGGAAGGGCGGGGCACTGCCAGATGCTGTGACGGTGATTGGTGGAGAACTGTTTTTTGGGCGGGGCATCCGAATGAATGACAGTGGCACTTATGAATGTGTGGCCAAGAACAATGTTGGAGCAGCCACAGCAGACATTACCCTGGCAATAGCAGGTAATTGCAGAAACAAATGGTGGCCTTGGCAGCAAATTCATTTAGTTTGCTTCTTTGGAAATATAGCCCAGTGTAACTTCCTTGTTAAACATAAATTACTTTGAAATGACCCAGTATAACATTGTCCTTGTTAAGTAGTAATTACTTGATCCAGTTTTTAGAAAAATCTGTGGACTTTTTATCTCAATATAAAATTATGTCAATTTATTTGTCAATAGGAGTAATAGGTTTTTGCTGCCCCCTTGCGAAAATATACACGCCATCGTAAATGCATAAAAAACAAATGCAGTGTGTGTGTAGTCTATGCATGTTGTAATCATGTTGCAATCTCAGAGAAAAAACAACACACAAACAGAACTGTTGTTATTGTGCACTTGCTCCAGAGCAATCAAGACAGAGCGAGGAGGAGAGCAAGCACAACCTGCTGCTGATCATCATTGGAGCGGCCGCCGGAGGCCTGGTCATGATCATGGTGCTCGTTATCCTGCTGGTCAACCACCACCACCGGAGCAAGAACAAGAAGCTGGCGATGGAGCTCAGTGAGAGAACGTGAGTGTAGTTTGGCCTGGGCCTGTGAAGGTTTGCATTTACTGTAAGACGGGTGGGGGCTGGGTTTGAAAATGAACGTTAAAACATTCAGACTGTGTTTGTTTCGACTCGACGAAGAAATTGCCAGGAACCATTTAAGTTGGTTATTGCTTTAAAATGTGCTGTGCTTGTCTCTTTTTCTTTACTTTCCTTTTTTTCTACCAGCGAGGAAATGAACACCCTCTCCAGACATACGTCCAGCCGGAGACTGAACTCTGTGAGTACAGACCCCAGAGTGCAGGTACAGACAAAACATGCAACTGTCTGCCATGTTTGTTTGTTTGTTTGTGTTCCATCGGTTCCCCTCTAAAGTGAAGGAGAATGCCAGGCGGCCCCAGAGGGACGCCTGTCTGAGTCCCACCCTTATTGACTGCCCCAGCCACCGTGGAGCCTGCCCCCGCGCCGCCACTAGTCTTCCATAGAGGCCAATGATTAGAGCCCTGTAGCCACTCCAAACAAACTGCACACCACAATGCCACAACATACACTTCTTCTACACACAACGTTTTGTCATCTCATTTCTTTTCAAATATATGTCCTGTTTTTTATTTGTATTATTTTGTAAAGCAACCTAATCTTCTGTTTTCTCCGTTGCCTCTAGCCTGACGACTACGCTCTACTTAGAGTCGACAGCCGAATCAAAAGCAGCCAACTGTCTCTGGTGAGTTCCACGGTTCCAACAGTTTTCATTTACTTTTTTATACATTGTATTATAGCGATAGCCCTTTTAAAATAATGATTAACACTTTAGATTAGGAACCACATATTCACCATTAACTAGTTGCTTATAAGCACGCATATCAGCTCTTTATAAGTCATTATAAAGCACTTATTAATGCATTATTCTGCATGACCATATTCTACTATACCATTAACTTTAATATTAGTGTTTACCCTCAATAACCTCCTAATTACGGCTTTTTGATAGTAAGTAAGTAAGTGGTTGTACATAAATGACGATCTTGGCAAATAGTTAATGGTGAATATGTGGTCCCTAATCTAAAGTGTTACCTAATGTTTTTGTTATGTTTGTTTTGTAATTTGGGGTGGAAGGTACTACAAATGTATCCCTGTACTTGTGTATGCAAGTGTTTTACTTAAGTACATTTACTTAGACTTTTAGACTCTTGCTCCACTACATTCCAATGCAAATACGTGTTGTCCTTAACTATGTCTATCTTGAACTTGAGCCTGAAAGAACTATGTCTTGAACCTGAACCTGAAGTAATATCTCATGTTTACTTTACTAAGAATTATAAGAGGCATCCAAAACTCAACCAAACATGCTTATGCATCAAGGACGATACTCAAGCACCTACCTGTGGACTGTTGACTCACTGCACTAGACTAGTCACATGAGAATCACCCCTAGTTGTTTGGCCCACACCAGCATTATGGTAAGACTTTGTTTCCCAACACATTACCGTCCCTCTGTCTCATTAGGAGCATCCTATCTACAAGGGCAGCCAGTCCACCCTGTGTGGGAAGTGGGGCACCGCTACTGGCGTGGAGGTGGACGAGCTTGGACGTCCCGTGCTGTGGCCCGACACCAGAGAGGGCCTCAGAAGGACAGAGGCAGACGGAGAGAGGGAGGAGCGCCGGAGGAGGGTGGAGTCGTACCTGAAGAGCAGCAACATGTCATTGGTATTTTTCACTTCCTGGAGACGTCTTGGCAAAATCAGTTTTGGCAAAATCAGTTCTGGTTGTGCGGTTTTGGTCTCTGTTGCCTGTTTATGTTCCGCTTTCATTCAAAGGAAATCGTTGCAGAAATGAAAAACAAAGAAGAACCTCAATGAATGGTCTGAACGTAACACGGCTGGTGTTATTCTGTTGTTCCTATGGCCAACATTCCCCAGTGAAATGGCCAAACGCAACAATGTTCTTCTTCTTTCCTCATATCTGACTAGCAAGTTGTGTTCAGCCCATTAGAAGTCCCAGTGCTGTTATTGTGGTCAGCAGAATGTGCCGTTAACCTGCACAAACTTCAGCAGCGGCAGTATGTTAATCAATGTGTACATATCATTTAGGCCTTGTTTAATGGCAAGTGCTGTTGCTGCAACGTATTTATTTATTGGATGGGTAACGAGTGACAATAAAGCCAGGGTTTATAGGTGGATGATTTCATCTAAAACTATGCTTTGTTTGAGGTAGGCCTATGCTCTTCTCCTGATTCAAATCTTGAATGCACAAGGTTAAAAGCGTAGGATAAGATGTAAAGATGGACTCAAATTGCCCTCTATAGGTTAGGAATGCTACTGCATGTGTTAATTGCTATCCACTGGCAGCTTTGTCAATCAAATCGCCAGTGGAGGTAAAGCCTGAACAGCAATATGGCCCCGCCCCTAAATTAAATTAAAGTGCACCAGAAGGCTTTCTTTTCATTTTGAAAAATAATAAATTAAGTATAATGTTCCTTTGTTCTCCACCAGGACTCTGGCCTGCCATCCTCACTGGTTCCCCTGAAGCCACAGCCGGACGACGGCCTGGGCCCAAGAGAGCTGGACCCCGGCAGCCCCACCAGGGATGGTGGCACGGCAATGGAGCCAGACTGGGGACCCAACCAATCGACGCCCGAGGAGAGGGATGAGGGCGACAGCAGCAGCAGTAGCTTCCAGATCTCAGAGGCGCTCACCAACCACTTCTACTACAGCAACGGCGTGCTCAGACCGAAGCCCCACTCCAACGCTATCCTGCTGAACCCCAGGGGTCAAGTCATCTAGAGTTACAGCTTCTCTAGTCGCTGTGACGACGACGGCGACGATGTCCGGTATCCCTAGAGGCCTTGTGGGTGGCCGGCTCGTTGCCAAACCCGGGAGCTCCACCAAGCATGAACGCGTAGCGTAGCTTTTTGACCTGCTCCACCGGGCATGTCCGTGGCCCGTCAGTGGCACGTCGCCAGCAACAGGGATTTTCGACACAACGTCGGATTTTGTAGCACAACAGTCTATTTACTATTACAGACTATTTACCACAAACACACACACACACACGGCAAAAGAAAACTGTAGGCGGACTACAATGCAATTGTATGCAGGAATGAAGATCTTTATTGGCAGTGAAAAGAGGGCAGCTTTCCTCCTGTAATATGCAACTACAACTACTAATCTAGAAATTATTTAATGTATTGACATACACACATATGTACTTCAACTTTGAATGCACACAAATGCATGTTTCTTCATTGATTCTTGTGTAGAGGCCTGCGTTTACGTGCATAAAAATAGACTTGAAGTCTATTTTAGGATTTTGCTGTGCGTAATACGTCCATCTGCTGCGCGTCAGGAGGACCAGTGGAGCAGCTCTTATTGATTAGAGTGGGAGCGTATCCTTACGGCTCGACGCTACGCTATGCTTTCATGCCCAGTGGAGCAGGGGGGTTAGAAACTCTGAATGTTTTCCTGTGTTCCTACTTGTTCCTAAGACTGTAAATCCAGTGGCAATAAGTGTATGAAAATCAGAAACCCTTCCATTGCCCATCATGGGCAATATGACCAAGCATTAGCCAAGTGTGGGCAAATCATTGGGTATGTTCATTGTTGGTGTGTTGGTTACTACTTCTATAAACTTCTATAAACAGTTTGGATGGTTTGACAGCTAATTAAGCTGAACTATGAGGTTTGAAATCCAAAAGCAGTTGTAGCATATATCCCTTTTACACTCAATTTTAAATGAAATGTTTTTGGAAATAATTTACTGTGGTGTTGGTTATAGCCGTGCAAAAGCTAAGACGGAGTTCAATTTGGTTCATGTGAAGAGACATGGACAAGTGCCAAATGTCCACAACCTACCTGTATGCGTACTCTCACATTGCTTTGAATTATGGTCTGCTATATAGTAATGTGAGTTCCTATATCCTGTCAGCTGCTGGAAGCAGAGAGCAGTCATTTGTGTTTGTATAGCCCTTTTTCACCATTCGTTCCAAAGGGCTTGATTGGCCCATGTACAGATGAAATGGGCATGGGGGGGAAAACTGATGATATTGCATGTTTAGCCTGTGGGCATGGATGCCTTAATACTCATGCTTCACCAGTGGCTATGAGGGTATTGTGTTGTTTCTCTTGCAGCCTTATCCCATCAAGGATGAAGAGTGTCTGTTTGCAAGAGAGTCTTATATGCTCACTATTACTGCCAAGAAAAAGAAAAACAGGATTTCTCAAAGGAAGATGTTCAACTAATGGATCATTCTGATTATTTGCCCACTGAACTCTTTGCAATGACTGGCTGTCATCGTTTTCCCCCACAATGCTCGGCAGTGGTGAGAGTTGTCCCTTCAGACCGTACACAGTCTATGCTTGAGGTCAGACAGGACATCGTAGAGCGGTGAACTATCTGGGTTTATTTACTACTACTCATACAGACCCAGGATACACTTCTGTAAATATTGTTATGCAATTGAAAGTGTGATGTCACTGATGGCATTGAAATGTTTACTTAAATGTATAGCAAGGACAAAAAGTTTAAAATGTTTATTTTTTAGTTAAAAAATGTCAGCCCAAGTACATGAGAACATATCATTTAGTCCTGAGGACAATAAAATGTGAAAACCCATTGTGGAGACAGTCTTTCTTGTTGCAATAGAAAATATTATGGACATTTGGTGATTTCTGGATGCTTGACCCTTTTTGAGTTGGCATATTACTAATGTAACAAAATGCTAATCAACAGACCTAAACTGGACACCGATTGTAGAAATGTGGTGAAATTGGTCATTAGGCAACACATTAACACCATGTGTGGGTTTTTGAGCAAGCCTGACTTCGTTTCGCCTCATTGTCTCATTGTAAGCAGTTTATCTGAGACTGGTGAGGTTGCTTGTAGGGCTGCAATGGTGAGTCGAGTGACCAAAGAGTCATCAAAGCGCTTTTTTAAATCGACTAGTCGTTGGATTAATCAACAATGAAAATAATCATTAGTTGCAGCAGACCTAGTTGCTTCCACCTTAACCAATCACAAAGCAGATAATGATTCTGCAAGCTCTCTCTTGATTGTTTACCCAATATTTCTGGAAGTGTTTTCAACACCGCTTCAAGAGCAGAATCCATAGACTTTAAAAATACCAAAAGACAGACTGCAAACTATTTGCTACAGGAGTCGCTGTGTTATGTTGCTCGCTGAATCGCGGGTGGGGACTCAGGGTCTGGTACCAGGCACACATGAACCCCATTCATCAGTTAACATCAAATAATCTGCCGAAGAACAATAAAATGAAACCAAAACA
This sequence comes from Merluccius productus, assembly GCA_027122695.1. Lineage (NCBI taxonomy): Eukaryota > Metazoa > Chordata > Actinopteri > Gadiformes > Merlucciidae > Merluccius > Merluccius productus. Next base: position 1,169,838 of record JAOPJI010000135.1, read on the forward strand.
CTTAAGGGACGTCACATCATGTCAGCCAATCAGAACACTATAACCAGTGTCTCACCTAGTCCAGGGGCGAATGCGGATTATTATTATAGCGCCCCCCCAATATCGAAACGCACATTCAGATCTCTTACTTTCTGTGAGCTGAAGTCTCTCTCTCTCTCTCGCCCTTTCCTCCCCCTCCCTCTCCCTCTCAGTGCTGATGACTGAATTCAGTGCTGAGTGAATGAGGGAAGTATTCTTTGTGAGTCCGTTGGTGGGTGCGGAGGTTGCTCCGCTGGGAGAAGCACCGCCCGCATATGGCACAGGTGTAGGGTTTCTCTCCCGTGTGGATCCGCTGGTGCATCTCCAGGTGGCTGCTTCGGTCGAAGCTCTTGCCACAGAACGGGCATATGAACCACTTTTCCCTCACGCGGCATTTCTTCAACGCCCTGAGTTGCATTAGGTCGTACTGATCGCTTGGACAATGTTTATCTGCGGGCACTAGTCCCATGACTTGGACCTCCATAGGCTGTCCTGGCTGTGCCTGACTTATCCGATCTATATATCCTGCGTCGGATGGATTATTGTCAAGACTGTCCAACGCATTTTGAATGAACTTCATTTCCTTATCCAGACTTTCTGAGAATTGTTGTGGTCTGAAGATGCAATCCGAGTCGTCCGTGTCATCGCTGTCTGCAATGGACACGTATGACCATGGCTGACTGTCCTTGTCCTCCATAGCGCCGTCGGCTGTTTGGGGGTCCTCCTCGGTGGCAGTGGGACAGGATCCGTAGTCGACATCGTGCTCCGCGTCCTGCGGCGGCGGATCCCCCATGTGGACAGCATCCTCTACGGCCTCTTCCTTGAGCTCAGCAACACCCAACTCCACGGCCTCTTCCTTGAGCTCGGCAACGCCCAACTCGCAGTCATCTTCGTCGTGTCCTCCAGACCCATGGAGGTCCGACCGTCTGTCTGGTCTTAGTGTGGGCGTGTTTTCTGATGTGTCTGCCGTCTCTCTGACATGTGGCAGTGATTGTTCTGTTTGAATCAAAACAATGGGCTCTGAGAAGAGAAGAAATGCATTTTTCTCAGAATTAGATCTGAAAAGACAACAAAGTAAAAGTTCCCAAGATCTGTGGTTGTCATCTCATAAAGAAATGTCACGGCTACTTCAAACTTGGCATTTACTTACTTTAGCCAAGTATCTACAATTATAGCAAGATCAATAGACCAGTAGGATGAGAATAATAACTAAAATATCCACAGTTGGATACGAGTATTTGTGACTTAGAAGAAACATTGGAAGTTGTTGGGACATTATTAATACAAACACAGCGAGTCGTCCATACCGTTATCCTGGGGTTTCCGTAGGGGACTCGGCTGCGGTGTGGTGGGAGGACGTGCAGCCGAGGGCTGGGCTGTAGACATGAGCTCCAGCCTCTCCTGCTCCATCAGCACCAGCTTGCTTTTCAGAAACTCAATTTCTTTCAGTCGCTGTCGTTCCTCAAGCTGCACAAAGGCGAAGGCATCGTCCCACAGTTTACTTATTTCTACGATCGCGGTCTTGGCTAGCATGTCCATGACCAAGGATAGCTTGCTTTGAAATACGACAGCGTTCGCCATGTTTTCCTGGATGAGCATTTTCGCCCGACCGGAAATTACCAAGAAAGTAACAAATTTGATATGAATGATAAACGGTCACAGTATGACCATCAATTAATAAACGGCAACAATACCCCACGACACGATGATGGACTTCCGTACATAAGATACATTCAGGCTAATGCCGTGGTCACGTGACACATCCCGTACGGTGTCCTTGGTGGGATCAAAGTTAATTAACGCCGAGTTAATGTTTCGGTGACATTAACTCGGCGTTACCTGGTTAGGGTTCAATGAAACCATTGTGAAAGCGTAGTTCAATACATATATTGATTTTAATATGCAACAACGCCGGCACAAACACTCAAATGACTACATCCGTAGAATAACGTATCTTAATATTAAGTCACCACAATTAATTAACACATCGTCGGATTGCTAAACAGTTTGAGTTGGACACAACCAAGCACTAAACTCAAAAATGGGAAGTGCAGCACCTCTGGTGAAATACAAATTGGTGATTGCAAGTCCTTTTTTTTGATTGGCTGAAACTGTGCTAGGGTTATAAATCTAGAGCGTTTGATGACAACAATGTTGTACTGTTTTACTGGTACTGTCCCTGAGGCTACTTCACTTCAATCCCTGATTGGCGTCTGTTTGCATACAGTATGCATGCACAAAATACAGCTTTGTTTACTTGCCAGTCTATAGATAATTTATTCAAACATTACTTCCCTTATTGGATGGGAATTGAATTATTGGATGTCAATTTGATATTATCTTATTTGATATTACCCCAGTACAGACTGACCTCAATTCATACTGGAACAAACAGCAGAACACTTTTCTGAGAGCAGAGACCTGTTCCAAGAAGCTGGTTAGGAAAACTCCAGGACTTATTTCAATTTGGGAGCTGATGCTCACTCTGTATCCGATAGGAAAGCGTGCGTTCATGGCAGGCTTTACAAGCCATCATCAATCACACAGAAAATTGGACAGATTATGGATTTTGACAAAGATATTACTGTATGGCAACCAAACAAGACATCCTGGTTATATATGATGACAATCTGCATGTATAGCCTATGATAAAAGTAACACATCGCAACAAACAAAATCAAGACTGGTGTAGCAATGTAGCATACAAAGAATCGTCCTGCATACCATGGTTTCTTTTTTTGTCCAAACTGAATTATAAAAATAAAAAAAATGGTATAGGGTACAATGGACACAGTACAGGAGGAGCATGGTGAGCTGTGACAGTTCCAGGAGGATTTTTGGCCTCTGAAATGTAGCACACTTTATATACAAGACAGGTGTATAATGAATGTAATTTAAATGTGAGGTTTAAGAAGTTTTTTGTTTAATTTTATTGTAATTTGTTAGAAATGACATTGCTATCAGTCAGCTTTTAGTGAGTGAAATGCTATGAGAATGTCTGCTTTGAGTTGTCTGCACCGGCATCGGTATGAGCTCAGTATGGCTCATTTCGGACCAATCAGGACATCTTTGCCCCAAATCCATTTTGCCTGTCAATCCCAGGGGCAATGCAGCACTGAAAAGCATTTTTTTGGTTTAGTTTCAAAATCTTCCTCTTTTCTGCTCTCTTTAAAACTCTCAAATCTTACCTACTTTTTAGTACTGTCAAAATATGAGGGTATGAGCAGCGTTAACTCAAACAGAACCTGCTAAATGCAGCAGGTTCTGAGCATAAGTTGTCATGCTATCTGAACAGAGTTTGCTCCAACCTTTGTATCGGGAACAGAGCATTCTTGGAAATCCAGCTTTCTGGAACAGGTGCAAACCAAACCAAGCTTGCAAACTACAATAGTCTATTGCAGCCACTCTCTTAGTCTGAAGAAAATCTCTATTAGCCTATTTAGTAGTTTATCACAGTACATTGTACATTGTA
>JAOPJI010000135.1:1193697-1209994 GCA_027122695.1 Merluccius productus
ACACACACACACACACACACACACACACACACACACACACACAGTTGCCCCTCTACACCCACTTGGCTTTGCGAAGGTTATACACGTAGCTATTTCAACTTAGCTTCTCCTTGTTTTGGTTTTACTTTTAGTCCTTGTCCAGTTATTCATGTGTAAAAGTAATTTGTGATTCCTAGCCCCACAATGCCTCCAGCCTTATGCAAGACCTGTGTGCTGTTAAAAGTGCCATTTGAACAGTGTTATCATTTGTACAATGTAGCCAGTATTATGTCCTCTGTTACTCAAGTCCCATATTGACTAATGTTTGTTGTTGACTTGCATGGAGGACACACACCTGAATTCTGTGTTTTCATGGAAGCAGTGTTAGAAACATAAGGCCTCTGAAGGTTTGGGAACTTTTTTTCATTTATGTTTTTAGAGGGGGGAAAGCAATGAGTTACAGAGTACAGTACATCAAATGTTGTGTTATTTAGTTGTTATTTAGTTATAAAGTGATGTTATATCTCTCAATTAGAGGCTTGTTTAGTAGTTGGGTAGCATTACACATCTACAGCAACCCGAGGCCATTCAAGTCCACCTGTAAAGGACTGGCTCTCTGAAACCCTGTCGAAAGCCTGTTGCCAATACATTTGGCGTTTGGGTCTAATCATTAGGTTTGATTTTGAATATTAACATTGTATGTTGGCTTGATATAACCTTTAGTAACAAATTACTGTTACAATTACGAATGATATAAACGTGAGTTAACACACGATCAGAACTTTGGAGATTGATCATAGAGATGAGATAAAATGAGCCAAATATTGACTATATTCAGTATGGAATATGATTGTAGAGACCCCCCCCCCCCCGAGTAGGTGTAGCTAAGGTGGCCTGCAATCTGCATGAGAAATGTACCCAGTATTGGCAGTATTTGATTACTATAGCAACATGAGGATTTGACACTTCAGTGTCCCAGTGGAGTGCACTTGTTTTTTAATGAAAACAGAATCAGACAGGAAATGGCAAGTTGTCCTGCACTTCAGGTAACAAACGTTAGTGAATGTGGTCCCTTTTTATTCATGTTCAGGTTTGTTTGTTTTTTTCTGTTTTTTGTTTTTGTTTTTACCGAACAGTGTTCTTAAGTTCTGTGTTCTTAATATGAAATAATTGTTTAGGTGTGTCCTGTGTTTTATGTTTGTCTTTGTTTTTGACAATGGCAGTATTAGAGCCCTTTTCACTGATGAAGTACCCGTTTAGTTTCTAGAGGACTTTTATATTTATGTGTCTTATTTTTATATTTTCTTTTATGGTTATTTATTACACATTGTAGTGTACAATACTGTAGTTTGAATTGATACAATAATATATTTTACTATGAAAAATAATCTGAAGAAGCAAACTTTGAAAAAAAAAAATGAAATCCCAAAATTGTTGTTCTGGGGGACTAAAGTTTGTTACAATCCAACAAAATGTAAACATAACTTGTTTTAAGCTTAAAAAAAGGATGAAGTAAAACCACGGGAATGATGAGGTGTTACATGTGCATCCGCTTGTAGGCCCTGGTCGGGTCTTATCCTCGCATTGTTACGAAGCTACTGAATCCTACAGCTCTGTGATTTTAATAACGCATGAGTCCTTGCCGTTGTAATGAAGGGTGTTGTGCTGAACATGTTACCTGTTGCTCCCTTTTGTTTTTGTTTTGTTTTTTAAAGCCAAATTTAGATTAACCCGTCCCCAACTCACCTTTTTTTATGTCCCTGTTCTGTGCCAACTTTGTTCCATTGTTAACGTTTGGTCAAAGGCTACATTTAGGTTTGCCCTTAAAGAAACTTTGTACACTCACTGTCATTTTTTGTATTGTTTTTATTTTAGGTTGTTTTTTTATCACTCCCCATCACAATAAAATATTAGAAAGCAGTTCTGAGCCATGTTCTTTCCTCCTCCATCATTGGGTAGCTATATACTGTCAGTCCTGTCTCTAGTTACTCTACCTCTCTTACCTCCTATATCACAATCGGGAGAGAAAGTAGCCCCTTTTCTGACGCCATCTAGGGGTAGCGCATTGAATTTCCCATTGATTGTTTTTATTTAAAAAAAAGTTTAATTCCAAAATGAATAATGACATTGGTGACCCATTTCAGATGGATAAAGTGGTACACTATTAGCTACTGTCAAAAAACTTCTGACTACATTGTTTTGGTAAAGGTACACGTGTTCAGGAATCTAATTGAAATCAACGCTTGATATGCTTTTAATGACAAATAAGACTCCTATAATGTAATTTTCTTTGGGGAACATTTTTATTTTTATTAATTCACCGGAACATAGTTTTTGTGGTTCATCACAAAAACGATGAAGGTCTTTCAGAAGTCTTTCCATAGACTTCTATATAAGACGCAATCGGTATCATCAGTAAAAACAGACCAGTGGACGGGGGTTTGATTGGTTCGAACAGCCTCATGATTTATTCCACCTAAACCTTATATCACAAAGGAAGTCTTTCGAAATGCAGACTATAATTCTTGTATATAAACTGTACACAAAGCAAGGCACTATACATTAAAATAAATTCAGTTCCTTTTTAATCTTTTTAGCTTTTCCTTGATGCTTGTTAACATTTAGTCAAGGTAACTTTGCGTCCGAGGGAAGAGTGACTGAGGCTATTCAGGCCAGCTCTTTTTACTCTCTTCTGCACTGACAGGAACAAATCAGCAAATACATAAACATTTTGACCCCCCCCCCCCGATTAATTCCTACAGAGACACAAAGTAACAAATACACACAAGCACACCTAGAGCACAAACACCCCTCCGTTCCACACTCACACATACATACTCATAATTAAATCTAACGGACACACACACAAACACTTTTACATGTACACCTATAAAAAACACACAGAAACGGACGCAAGCACACACACAAAGAAAAGAAAAAAACTATTGCACACATTGTGTGTGTGTCAAAAGCACACGTTGTCCATGTCATGAGTGGGAAGTTAAGTGCAAGAGACCAGGAGTAGAACCATATACAATGTATTAGCAAATAAGTCTTTGTTTGTTTTGGTATTCACCCTTTACAACCATTTCATTACATCATCATTGTGCAAGGCTGCAATCCGTCATGTCCAACCTCTTCCTTCTCTTCCTTGACGCTCAGTCCCCCAAGTCATTCCACTAAGAGCCTTCTCTACCTACTCCATCTTTGACCTTTCACCCTCTGACCACGTCACGCAGCGCAGCGGCGTGTGACGTCAGGCTTTCCTTTAAAACAGTCCTTTCGCTTTCTTCAAGTTCACTTGCTTCCACCCTGGCAGACTTTCGTATTCTTCTCTCTTCATGTCCAACGCTTTCTGCGACAGGAGAAAAGAGAGAGATGCAAATCATTAGAAAGAAAGGAGCTAATTCTAAAGACTAAAAAAGGCGGTTTTTCTGCCGGTGACAATATAATCATCATCGCAGAGGTTGGGAAAATAAAGGGAGCTAAACGAATACAGAGAGAGTGTGTCTTTGTTTTAAATGAGCCTGAGTTTTTCTGAACCTGCAGAAAAACTATAGACCCTTTTCACAGAGGTGTCATCCTAGGTCAACACAGGGGTGGCTCATATCACTCATTATGGGTCTGCTCCTCGTCTGGACCAGGACAGGGTAGGAGACTTACCTTCACTAGTTTAGTTCACTACCCTGCCCTGGTACATGAAAGGAGCAGACTCATGATTAGTGCGAGATGTCCAAGAGGATGCCTCTGTGGAAAGGGTCATAGGCTATGATGTTGTGAAAAAAACCGGTACAATCCATTTTTATTTTTCCACAGATGCCAATAATACCTCCAATGAAAATATGCTTGATGAGGAGTTTCCTCCCAAGGACCAAAACAAAGTGTCCACACCTGAGGTACAAGTCAAGAGGGAGCCTGGGGAGGAGGAGATCACTAAGACCATAGATGCGCAGGCCCAGCAGGGAGCGGAGCCGAGCCGGTTTGAAAGGGAATCGGGAACATGGAGAGCCATCTCCATGTACAACGCGGCTGGACTTGGTCCTTCTGACTATTTAGGTTTAGCAGAAAGCCCACAGTCGGATACGTTAGTGCCTGCAGGGGGTGGCAGCACCTCTAGGGGTGCTAGCTCAGGCGCTGTTCAGCAATACCCGGCTGCCCGTGAGCAGCTTGGATTTAGTTATTATCGTAACAACTACAACCCGGCGCGATGGAGGAACATTAAGAGCTTAATGTTTAAGAGGGGCTTCGCTTGTCTTTACTGTGGCAAGAATTTCAGCCGGAGAGCCCACCTTGAAAGGCACAAACTGATCCATACAGGAGAGAAACCGTACATCTGTGAGGTATGCGGTAGGCGATTCAATCAGAAGAGCAGTGTCAAGGAACATATGAAGATTCACCAGAAGGGTATGTTTCAGTTGTTGTGGTAAGATCAGACATGCTATAAACACAATCTAAAACCTGTGTGGCAATTGTTGGCTTTCTGGCACAAAGCCATAGACTTGCCTTTTTATGAATGAGTATTTCCCTTTACTGTGCCCTTTAATGTTATGTTGTAATATAATAAAGGTTAGAGATTGAATCTAGACATGTCCTAATGAATATGGTACATATACAGGTCTTCAGCCAAAACCAGCAGAAATGCCAGGCACAGCAGAACGGCAACACGTTCCTGAAGAGAAATTTGGTACAGACACCCCTCAGGTTGAAAATGGGAGCCTGTCTACAGTTAAAGACGAGTTGCCAAAAGATGACACCCAACTCGCCACAGATGTTACGGTGAAGACGGCACCTGAGGCGAAAGTGGCCACACAACCCCCCAACCCATGTCCCAGTGGAAGTCAGCCAACCAGGGATGCAATCAGCGACCCAGGTGAAGACGTAAGGGGTTTTGATAGAGTTGGAGAGTTGTGGACGTCAGGGCCTCATGTGAAAAAGAATCCAGGAACAAGCAACGGCATCATGGGGAAGAACGTGCCATATGTCCCGGGACATGGCTCCTTACATCCTGCGCCATGGGAACCTTTGCGGAGCTTTCCCTCATCGGGGAAACTGTACAGAAATCCCAGTGACAATCCAACTTCCCTGCAGCGATATTCGTCCTTGGGCTCTTTCAACGACGGGGCGACGTCCGCGAGCTTCAACGGTTTGCCGTGGCAGTCGATGGACTTTACTGGCTCGAGGAGGAACCCCGCCTTTGAGCCAGTAAAGCCCAAGAAATGCTTTGTCTGCCCTTTCTGTTGCAAGATCTTTGAGCGCAGCGGCCATCTCGAGAGGCACGTGAGGATCCATACGGGCGAGAAGCCATACGGCTGCCAAATTTGCGGAAGGTTCTTCAATCAGAAGGGCAGTCTGAAGATCCACTTGAAGACACACACAAATGGTTCGATGTGTGTGTGTGTGTGTGTGTGTGTCATAATTTACTAATGTTCAAAACAAACTAAACTAACTGAAACAATTAAACAAATCTCAAAAATAAAAAAGCAGATGCAGAAACATTAATGTAGCTTTAAATACATATAACTACCACATGAATAATTAAGGAAATGATGCTTAACTCATAAAACTAACATACATTTTGTTCTTTTAGAAATGTTGGAGGCCCAGCAACAAGAAAGCAAGGTCTACAACACCCAACCACTGATGATATCCGGGGCATCCACGTCTGGATCAGCCACCTTGGTGGAACACACTTCCGACTCGGCGTACGATGTAAGTCACGGCGAACAAGCGGTGACTGTGAAGCTAGAGCCGGAAACGGATGAAGTTCTCCCGCCAGCAAATGCACACGGTATAGCAGACCAGGCAAATTTCCTCTGGACCTCCATTATTGAGGAAAGTGGCCGTAGTCTTTCACCACTAGCGTCAACTTATAGTTCACATGCTGCCAGTGTGGTGTCGCACATGGTCAAGGATTGGCTGGGCCCTGGCAGTGGGCCAGCCAGTGAGACTGGGGGCTATGGGTCCCCGAGCAAAGACGTGCCCTTGGTAAAGGGCAAAGACGATATGGAAATGATGCTGCAGGAGCAGTATGCGGTCATGGACACTTCCCAGGAGGGTGCGTCGACATTTGAGGTCCCCGACTTGAACGACCTCGAGGAGGGCTGCAGCACAGAAGTTGACAAGCAAAACGGTTTCATTTGTTTAACTTGTGGAACAAGCTACGAATGTTGGAGTAATTTTGAGAGCCACCAATGCAAAGATCCCAGTTAATAGTTTTATTTAGTTATTTTTCTATTAGTTTTGTATTCAACGGTGAAGTGTGTAAGATTTAGTGGCATGTAGCAGTGAAGTTGCAGATTGCAACTAACATCTAGTTGCTGCGAAGTCCGCTAGATGCCACTAAAGCACACTGAAAACAATGCACTACATGTCATTTTAAAGGTGCAAAGATTTTTTTTTTTTACATTTTCAATACGTTAGAGTGCTGTCGTAATGTGTTTTCAAATTGAATTAATGTGTATTAATTTTCATTGGATAAAAATTGTGACGCAGGCGCCCCTAGAAATCATTGGAACCGGGGCCGTGTTCAACCTCATATTACCTACGCCTTTAGCGTACACTGCCTAGGGTGTTTTAATTGCCCCCGTAATGCCAATGTGTGGGCCCTGCCATGTAGTTAAGCAGTTTTCTACAGTTTTGTGCATGATATTGTTACAAAAGGTGTGTGTGTGTGTGTGTGTGTGTGTGTGTGTGTGTGTGTGTGTGTGTGTGTGTGTGTGTGTGTGTGTGTGTGTGACACACACGGTATTTCAGACCAATCAAACTGAATTTGCAGATGAATGTGTTATCACATTACTTAAGATGTCTGGTAAAAGTTTGAAACCTCTGAAGTGTTGACCTGTTTTCTAAACCACATTTGAAGTTCCAATATTTAAGATTAAAAAAGCAAAAGATCAAGGAGATATTTTGTCAGTGACTTTTTTTTGTATGTTGCTGCTTCACACAATGTTTCTCAGTAATGGGGGATCCAGTTGTATTTCTTCTGAATGGCCGAAGTTTTCAGCCTGGTTCTCAAGTTGTAACTACCCACATGTCTGGAATGAGGTATGAAAAAAATCAAACGAAAGAGTCCTAATATGCTTGCATGATGAATTAAACGCCTAGCGTCAGCAGCAATTATAGGTTACTATAGGTTATAGGTTCTATTCCATTAACAATTGTCCCAAAGCAGGACAAGTTAACATACATCACTGAAAAGGTGCCTTGCAGTCTGAGATGACTCCTTCTAACATACACAGAAGAGAATGGAAGCAAACTCAACAATGTTGATACTTTGATACTTTTTTTAGTCTTTTTATTGAGTTAAAATGTGTAAACTTTGTACAGTGAGGAGCTTTGTTTCGCGTGTTAAGAGTTTGCCCTACGGTAGGCTACAAATCCATGATCCCAAAGTTGTATCTGCAATCTCTGTCATTTGCAACTCATTTTAAGTCTATTATGAATAAATACTGCAACTAACCGTAAGATGAAAGGGCCTAGTTCACCCCTAAGGTCTCCATAGTTTGTCTATGCATGTCTATTCTTCATTTTCACTGACACCAAGGTGCTATGGCCCTCTTTTAAAGAGTGCGAAACATAATCCCCGTCGGTAATGGTTAACCTGAGGGGAGGTTGGGGAGGTGTTGGATGTCCAGTCCAGTGAGCGCATAGAGGTGTGCTGCAGTTGAAACACAGGTTGCAAGCGATAGATGGAGCCAAGAGTCCCCTGAACCCGGGCGCGCGCACTATTCTAGGTTTTACGGTAAATTGCTCCGCCACGCGAAACAAAGGTTCCGGGTTACTACAGTCAGGGATGTATTTTTCCTGCCTCGATTGTTATTGCAGTTTATAACAAGTATTTGCATTATGAAATATTGCTAGAAATCGACCTATTATACATATATCTTTAAAGTAACATGGCAACGTGTATTCCTTTTCAAACCCAGCTAACCTCAATCATGGAGGTGTTGGTGAAAACAGCTGTGTCAGAAATTTCTAAACTTGTCGATGATAAATGCGGTTCTTTGCACCTTGAAATATCACGAACACAGAGCGAGAATGAAATCCTGAAAAGAAAATTATTAGTCATGGAAAACAAAAATGCGCAAATGCAGCGGGGATTTGGTAAGTAGGAGGTGCTCTCGTGTCCAACCCTACTCGTTATTTTAGCATGTATTCGTATGCTTATAAAGTGATTCCTTATCCCAGTATGTCATTGAACTAGGTGATGCCTTAGGGAAATGAACGCAAAAGCGACCAAATTGGACATGGTATTCTGTTAAATAATTATGTTGATCATTGTTCATCAATCATTATTGCTTGCTGGGATTAAAACAAGTGACCATCCAGTTGCCTAACTACTTGTCATACGTACTAACGTGGATCCGCCTTGGTTGTCTCTCCGTGCCAATTAGAGAGCTTCATTGACAGCGGGACAGATGCTGGGAGCAGCTGTCCGCATCCCGCCGGAAATATCAAGGTCTGTTTCACATTGTTATGAATCCCTCATTTGCCTAATGGGACGCACATTCATTTCATTACACGCAAAGCTAAATTCAACCCGTTGATTTTCTAGTTTGCCAACGCTGATCAGGACACTGCAGCCTTTACCATTAAGGAGGAGGCTCCAGAGGAGGCTGTTTGGACCAGGAGATCTTCAGAATCTATTGGTGGGTCCCAAAGAAAATGAGTCGACTAGCGGTTGGTTAAATACATTGACGGCTGCTTCATTCACCTTCACCTTCACCATGTGTGTTTTCAGGGCACGGCATGCAATACTCAAACACTTCCACTGAGACGCACCTGCTTGAAGAGCCCAGCCAATTGTCTAATGCAGAGTTCACCAATGACGGCACTCCAAATCAGTTTGCCGTTTCACACAATCCCAGACAGCGCGGCGAGGAGACCAACGACCTGCAGCTGACCATCAAAATGGAGAAGGAGGAGGGTCATTCTGCATCAAGTCGGGACAGATGCCAGCACGGCACAGGCAAACAGAATCAACTCCCCGGTGACTTCTCATTGGACGATCGAGAGAACCAGCTCTGGTCGTCCATCATCGAAGGGAACGACATTGACGCCGGCTTCTTGGATTTCTCTAGCGTCGTGGAGGAGTACTCCAACACGTTCCCCAACCATCCGGACACGCAGACGTTTCCCGGCGGCCACTGCAAGTCCGGCAGCGCCCCCCAGTCCGCCCCCAAGCTGCCCTGTAAGACCCCCTACAGCAATGAGTACCAGAAGGACGTCCCGGCACAGGGGTCTACCTTCCAGTCCTCCAGATCTCCCCCCATCGCACACGGTCCGCAGCAAGACGGACAGAACGAGCACGCCACGTACCCTCCCAGAAACCCCCAAGTCCACTCGCTTCATGAACACTCTGAGCGGGACGCCACCGCCACAGCCGCCTCCGACAGGCCGGCGTTCGCACTGGACGGCTTCCACCACCCCGCCACCGCCACGCACCACCACAGACCCTCCATGGGGGCGGGCGGGGGGGCAGCGACGCGGGGCTACATCTGCGCGCTGTGTGGCAAGGCATTCGCCCGCCTGCACCAGTTCAAGCTGCACCAGCAGAGTCACAAGAGGCGGCGGGCGTTCTGGTGCGGCGTGTGCGGCAAGAGCTTCCAGTGCTCGTCACACCTCAACATCCACCATCGCACGCACACGGGCGAGAAGCCGTACGGCTGCGGCCAGTGTGGCAAGCGCTTCACGCAGCAGAGCAGCCTGCGCGTGCACCAGCGCACGCACAGCGGCGAGCGGCCCTACAGCTGCACGCAGTGCGGCAAGACCTTCATCCTGCTGCACCACCTGAAGAGGCACAGGATCATCCATGCCTACAGCTGAACACACACACACACACACACACACACACACACACACGCACACGCACACGCACGCACACACACACACACACGCACACACACACACACACACGCCAGGACTGGACATGGTGATGTTCGTGGGGAGGGGGGATATGGCAGCGGCAACATTATGACGTGTATGAAATCGCTCACTTGTTCACTCGATTCCTAATCGCTGTGTAGTGGTGAACACTATATAGTACACTGTAGGCAACAGGCAGGAAACAGGGGGAACTGGAAGACTAATTGTGTGGCGGAAGTCTGTCAGCGTGACGTGTGTTGGTCATGTAAACCAGTCACCAGATGAATATGCATCATGGGACATGATGTGTGGGATTACTTTACACTCAGTTGTACACTGCTTTTAGGGCGCATTATCAGTATGAAGTCAGATGAAGTGAACGAGTGAGCGGTTTCCTACATGGCCATTGTGCCGTATGTGATGTCATCTTCATATGACGTCCTGATACCACAATATGTGACCATATTTCACTCTAAACCACTCTAAAGAGATTGTTTTTTATTTTTTATTTATTTATTGAAATATGCTATTGCCATTCCATTTTTCTTTTGAAAGGTATAATAATCACATTTCATAGAGGCAAATAGTCATCTCAAAAACATCAGACTATGATGTATTGCCAGCCCTTGTTCCTGACCTGATGCTCTGCATGCTCTATGTTAAAAACAAAGCTTAAGATGATCCCAAAGTTTATCTAATGAAAGTTGAAATTTGAGATTTGTAAAAAAAAAAAAAAGAGCTTAAAAACATGTTTTTTTAAATTAAAGAACATTGCTTTATGCAAACCTTTTTTTAAAACTGATATTTAAGTTGTGATGTTTGCTGTCTATTTGCACACAGATGTGCATGTATCGTAAAAACTTCAAGCTGAAACCCCAAACAGAATCCACATAAAATTGTATTCCTATGATCACAGGTAGCAAATAACGTATTAAACATTTTAAACCCAAAGCTTGTTTAAATAAGTGGTGATCAAGAGATGTTTCATTTGACTAACAATGACTTTGTCTGTTGATTTCTAAATTCAGTTGGAAGCTGCTCCAGCTCTTGTGAAAGCAAATGGATATAGGCCCGTTGTATGTGATGTCAATAATGTGCACTTTGTGGCCATTTTGGGAGTCAAAGGGAGTCAATGGCTGCATTCCGATTGTCCTTCTATCGCGATTCGGCTCGTGCTTCCTGGTGAGCTTGATGTTTTCCTTGATCTTCACCCGCTGCCCCAACTGTCGAGAAGCTCAATCTGCCACTGAATCCTCTAGGATAGGTGACGTCAGTGTATCCTAACAGCAAGTTAGGATTTTGCGACAATTTGCCTACGAATGTGATTGGCTACGAAGTCTGAAGGTTGTGATTGGTCAGATCATCATGAGTCGGCGTTGCTTTTAATGGCGCTGAAGCAGCAGCTCAGCTGTCCCAAATCCACGTTGCGCCTTTATGGCGATAACACTGGCGCTCGAAGCTCGAGGGATCAAGCCTCAGCTCGAGCATTAGGAAATGTTTTGAAACGGACCCAATGGCTTATCTGGTAGCCTCCTACCAAAAACAGATCACTTTGAGACTGGCCATTGGTTAACTATGTAACAAATTGAACTAAGATATTGGTACCTGTCTATGTTCTCTGGAGGGACCATGCAGGCATGTGTGAGCTTTGATGCCTAAAAGTATTTTAAGTGTCAAGTTACGTGGAGCCCAGCTGGAAAGGCAAATGTTGTGTGATATCATTACTGCTATGACGTTAAGATAGGCTTGGCTAACGTTTTATGGCAATTGATGCACATTTGAATTATGTTATGAATGGCCTGTGTATTGTTGCTGAATTAGAGATGCAATTATGTGTAGGTTCTCAATCAGCATCAGAGTTAATTCACAACTACTCGTGGCCTTCTGTGCCCTGAACATTCACAGTCACTCTTGAACATAACACCGCTTTGCAGGATTAATTTAGCCTATAGTACACTATAAATGACCCCCAAAATGAACATGAACTTTTCCACACAAATCAGTCGTGACGATCTGAATTGATGACCAGTGGCGGTTTTAGGCCGTTTTTGGGGGGGCTTCAGCGTCCCCCAATTCAAACGAAGAGGACATTTTTACCTTTCCAACGATACTAATATTATTTTTGTACTCCAAATAGAACCCGAGATATGTCCTAATTAATACAGAAGTTGGCCTACTTGGGCCTGTTGCCAGCATGATTCTCTCACATACGTGATTTCTCTTTCCCTCATAGCTCCTCTGAGCCCCCCCAAAGGTCTGATCCTAGAACCGCCCCTGGTTTGAATGCACAAAAAGCTTTAAACAAGTATCCATCCAAATGGAGTGGAAAAAAACAAGCTCTGGATGGCTTTTTATAATGAGCTGTTCTTTATAATGCACTGTTCCTTCACACTAAGCCCTACAAACGACACATTGTGCTAACCACTGCTGCCACAGGCAACTGAAGAAGAAGCAGAGATTAGTTCTTTCAATTGCATGTGACTCTGGTGTGATAATTCCAAGCCTTGACCAGTGCAAGGTTCTTGTGTTGGTGGTGGTTGTGATTAGATTTGGCTGAGGGGCAGGAACTTCTGGTAGTAGCTTTTGGTCACGTCTATCATCAGGTCCTGTGTGCATTCTGGGAGTTCCCCCGAAAAGAGCCCTGCAACAGTGGGGTTATGGATGTGGGAATGAAATAAAAAGGGTTATGTCGGCACTGCAAAAATCAGACCCCATTTACACCTTATAATCATGCATTTACATTTAGTCATTTAGAAGATGTTTGTGTCCAAAGAGACTTTGGCAAAATGTAGGTTGCTTCACAAACTCAGTATGGTTATTATGAGAGGAAAATCATGAATAGTCAAGAGCTTAGGAGTCAGTGCTACTTAAAATTGCATGTTGATGTCCCAGGATGAGAAGCTTTTTGGAAATAAAAAGCAACTTGTCACGATCAAGGGTGTGTGTGTGTGTGTGTGTACCTGGGCAGCCGGAGAATACAGTGAAGGGAGGTACCACTGTTTCAGGGGGCAGCACAGTGTTGTCTAGGATCTTACAACAGTCTTTCAGCACACACCGACGGCCCTGGAGACACCAGAGCAAATCAATACACTGATGTAAGGACAAGAGGTGACTCAATTAATTATCTACAGCAAAGATCTACAGCAACAGCCAAAACGTTTTTTGTATTTGTTCTATGGCTAACATTTCCATTCTCTCTGCAGTGTGAGTTCGGTATGTCTTGGCAAGAATAAACAAAAAAACACATTTCACAATGCCTTCATCATTACATAATATTTAAGCAATCATATGAGGATGTGGAGTGTGTGTGGTTGATAGCTGGTTTACAGCCTCACCTGCCCTGAGTCAGACTGATTAGACTCTGGCTGGGTGGGGCAGAGCAATCATGGCACCCAGGATAAACCAGCTATCAACACACACTCAGGAGAGAGCCACTGTTGTGACAGTGTTACATCTGCTTGGCTTTCACCATCTTGCCATTTCCAATAAATAGATATATTCTCCCAACAACAACAACCTGTGTCTCGTGTTGGAGGGGCCCAGAAAAAGCCACTTATGTGGCAGGAACAATTGCTACACTGGCGCCCAACGTGAGGCTTCTCCACCCGGGAAGGGATATAGAAGGGCTGCCCGGACACACTGGATTCACCAGCCACACTTATGGACGGCCATCTCTCAGCACCAGCCCTTTCCCAATGACAGCGACAGCCCATCAGTGGAAAGGGGAGGCAGCAACCGCCACAGGCAACGGTCTGCTGCTAGCCACCCCTGGATCCAGCCTGGAGCAGCCCAAAGCCCCATGCTCCTGGACGGAGATGTGGATCGTGGAGGGGGGCCCTACCGAGGGCTGTCCTGAGCCCTCAGAGGAGCTACCTCCGCGGCCCAGCTATCAAGCCTCCTGAGCCAATCCAGCCTGCAACGGCCTGCCCACAGACGCCACTGCAGCCAAGGCAGCAGCCCCACACCACCAGTCTCCAGGATGGAGGGGGAGGGTTAGCATGTGACATTGGGGAGGTGTAAAGGCAGTGGGGATTCTCCCCAGCCACAATAGACCCTTTTCACAGTAGGAAAAACCCAGGTATAGCTCATAACACTAATTATGAGTTTGATTTAGGTACGGCAGTACACAGTCCACAGTCAAGTAAATATACACTGACCGTGCTGTGACAGCCATAAATAAAACTGACCTAATGTTGAAATAACAGGAAGTTACTTTATCCTGCTATTGATAACCTGTGCAAAGAGTCCGTTCAGTGTTGGGTATGTGGAGTGTGTATGGTTGATGGCTGGGTTACAGCCTCACCTGGCCTGAGTCAGACTGATTACTCTGGGGCTGGAGCAATCATGGCACTCAGGATAGACCAGCCATCTCCACACACACTCGGGAGAGCCACTGTTATGACAATTTGAAATTAACATCTCCAATAAATGGATTTATATACAGCATCTACCTGTGTCGGCGGGCCCCAGGAAAAGCCACTTAGGTGGTGTGTGGCAGGGGTAACTGCTACAGAGGGCATTTGAATACTCTTCTATTATACCATTTGATTTTGGTTAGATTGCATTTCATATCGTTAAAACTCAATACAAAAACCAGATATTACCCAGTTATTTTGTGGCCATTATCATTGGTAAAAAAAGACATTGTTATTGGCAAAAACATATACACACAGCACATGTCAAACAAAATTGTAATTGGAGCAGTACTTGGCTCTCTAAAAATGTTGTACTGAGCAGGACTTGCAGACACATTGCTGCTGTTGCTTATCGTCCCACTGAACCACCCAAGGAATCCAGTGTGACCATGTGACCATTTGAAATGCTCCAACAGTTTTTTTTGTTTTGTTTATTTTCTTACAATGTGAGTCTGACTCTGGTCACACATTTAAATAGGCTCATGGCAAAAATCTCCCAAAAGTTCCCTAATTTCTGACATTGCAACACATTTATGAATTACACACACACACAGCTTACTATGACAGTTCTTCCCAATGTGAACGTAGGAGCCTATCTGCAACACATTCATGAATTACACACACACAGCTTACTATGACACAGTTCTTCCCAATGTGAACGTAGGAGCCTATCTGCGCCGCATTGACAACACAGTCTTCCTCGATGAACACATGATCCCCTATATGCAGAGGGAAAAAAGCAACTCTGCAGATGGAAAGGTGAGGGTGGAGAAGGAAAAGGGGAAACATGAGTTGATTGAGACTAACGGCAAGTTAACAGCATCTTACTGTATTTCAGTACAAAAAAAGCACAGAATAGTGGCCTCACCCTTTGCTGAACTTTTTGAAAGGTGGTCTGATTACGCTTCGGCTCTTGACAACACAATGTCTTCCCACCCTAACATTGGCCAAATCACCTCTGATGATGCAGTCGTTCATTACAATAGTCTGAGAGGAGAAAGACATAGTTCTTATTAAAGTCACATGCTCACAAGAGGTCTTAATCACTCACTTAATCACGCCATTTGTGGGCTTTCTTGTTCATCCTCACTTTTCCGTTGAGTACAATGTTCTGGCTTCCACATAGCACAGACTGTCTGCTCACTTTGTTGCCCGAAGCCTGCAAAATGAGTAACAACCATGACTGTTGGATATTCATGCAGTTAGCATATTCATCCTTACTGAGCAAAATACCAAACGCCTGTTGGTTGGAAATATATTTTTGTATCACACACCAAAATAGCGACATCTAACACAAGTAGACAATGTTTTCGATTTGCAACGCAAAATACTATCAGTTCTGTATAACGTTAACGTTACAGCTAGAACCAGCTAATCATTACAATTAGCGATATTAGCTGCTTGACTAATACATTACCGTTTCAATATATTCTGCTTTGTTGTACAGGATTTCAGATAATTCCATATCGATAACTTTGTATTGGGATTAATCTAAACGATATTGACGATCAACTAAAGATACGAAATATTATTGTACAGCTAGTAATGTTTTGCGTTGAAGTCACCGCGCCCTTCTTCCGAGTTCCGCTCTCTGCTTCCGGAACACAGGAGGACGAGTGGATTGCGTTCCTACTCTTTTAGTTTTTTTAAATCAAGAAGATATGTTGTTCGTCTTTTATAATGTAACCGATCGACACAAATTGCTTTTTTCAAGCTGAATGTTTTGATGCTATTAATGTTTTTAAACTGTTCTAATATGGGTACTATTAGTGCATTTTCGATTACTTGGTAGTTGTTATAATTGAGCATTGTATTAAAATTAACAATTTAAATTATTGACTGACTGAGTTACTTACTTATCTATACTAGGCATATTACTATTATTAGTAATATACACTTCGATCTTCATGCTTTTAACTGTACGGTTTAAAGTTTAAAC
Source organism: Merluccius productus (assembly GCA_027122695.1). Lineage (NCBI taxonomy): Eukaryota > Metazoa > Chordata > Actinopteri > Gadiformes > Merlucciidae > Merluccius > Merluccius productus. The sequence continues at coordinate 1,209,895 of JAOPJI010000135.1, forward strand.
CATACACTGTGTGAAATGTTGTTTGAATCGTTGCGCTGTTTCTTATCGGTAATATTTGAACGTTACACTCCCCTGGAAACTGCTGCAGTTAAAAAGCTAC
>JAOPJI010000135.1:1285917-1296401 GCA_027122695.1 Merluccius productus
TTGTTTTCTGAAACTGCAAAATAGCACCAGGGAACGTTTGCGCCGGGACACGCCTCCTGTTTTCGCTGAACCGCCCCTGGAGCGCAAGTTCACTCCCTAAGTTAAGGACTTGCGCCGGTTGAGGGAAAATTCCAATGTGCGTCGGGTGAAAAATAGGAATTGTACAAGCGCCAGTGTACAAAGTCAATTGCGCTGAGTGCAAGATAGGGCCCAAGGTGTTTTCAGACACAATAAGTCCATGTTCATTTAATGGTGTCTTTAATTACCTTGACTAGTATTTTACAAAAACTAGAATTCATTTATAAGACATAGAGCAACAGAGTTGCCGTTCCCACGGTCTATTATGAATATGAACACATCATAGCTGTCTCTTGCAGCCATCAGATCATTTGTGACTCCATTTACACCTGTGATATGACATAATACCCCTGGGAAACATTATGCCCAGAATCTACAGTGTGAGTGACCCCGAGCACAGCTCTTCTCCTCCACAGAGGAGAGGAGGGTAAGGGGGGGGCAGGGGTGTGTAAATGTCACAAGGGGTTTTGGCGTCTATCTTTATCTGATGACGGGCTAACTTGAGTGGATGAGATTTAAAAGCAGTGCAATCTATACTTATCACCATTGATCTTCAGGCTGTTACGATTTTGCTTGGCATCTACCGCTTATTGCTTGACAAATGATGAGCTTGCCATTTTTCTTTTTTTTGGCCGCAGTTAAAACAGATGAGGTAGGTACAATCCGACAGTGGAGGCTTTTTAAACAAGCCGCTGAATCATCACTGAAGGATGACGCGGCCCCTGAATGATGGCGACGCCCATCTATGGAGCGCGGATTGGTAGACGTCTGGTCCAATCCGCGTTCCCTACCCATCTGACGTCACCGCAACCCACTTGGAGGCGGGTCAGGTGCACTTTGGCCCAACTCCAGAGATGGTCCATCTCGGACACGACTCGGCACGACTATGCGTGTTTAAACTGGTATTGGAAATGCAAATCAACATGGTGTGGTTTGACATGGCGTGGCCAAAAGTGCTAATGGGAAACCCCCAATACTGACCTAGCTTTCCATTCTCTCGCTGATCTTTTGTCCTGAAGCAAGCTGGACTAATGATTGCAGACACAAACCAGCCAGTCTAGCTAATTTCTAATCCAAGTGTTCCTGAGACTTTCATGAGATCTCTACGATATTTGACAGAATAATGGTATTTGGGGGTTTAGACATAAAAAAGTAAAATGCATGATGAACATGATGGCCATGAATGATGCTTCAATAGGCTATCGGTTAGCGAATCTTCAACCAAACTATTGCATATAGTGACTATGATTAATCGATTAATCTAACGATCATTTTTGCGATTAATCAATTAATCATTTAGTCTACAAAATGTCATAAATAATAGCACATACCATCACAAGTTACCAGTCCAGAGTAATTTCTTAAATTTGCTCTCTCTCTCTCTCTCTCTCTCGCTCTCTCTCTCTCTCTCTCTCTCTCTCACCTGGAGATGCTCGGTGGAGCTGCTGCTTAGCTCGTCTCCAGACTCTGAGTCGTTGGTGCGTCTCTCCGAGCTCTCCCCGGCCGAGTCCACGTCCAAGGGCTGCCGGGCCGGCTCCGGGGAACGGGCCCGGGTGCGCGGAAGCGTGTCACATCCTCCCCCCTTCTGGCCGTGCTGCGGGGAGCATCCGGCTCCTCCGCCCCCCTGGGTGAGGACATCCGCCAGGGATCGGTTGGGATCTGAGGGGCTGTGGAGGGGCTGGTGGTGGGAGTCCCTTCGCTGGATGGGGGGGCTCACGTGACCGGGGGCGGTGGGGGAGGAGCGGGTGCGGGCCAGCTGTGGCGGGGACCTCCCAGCGCTGGTGGTCCCTGGGAGGTAGATGGGTTTGGGCGGGGGCATGAGGGCTTTGCGCACCTCCCGCACGTACTGCGCCGGCACGTAGAAGGCCTTGGAGCCCTCCTCCTTCCTCACCTGCCACCAGTCCTCATTTGCCTTCTTCACCAGCAGAAAGCATTCTCCCTGCTGGATGGTGATGAGCCGGTCCTTGGCCTTGTACTCGTAGTCATACTCCACCTCGATGTACACCTGGCCCGGTGCGATGGGCAGGTCCGCCATGGCGCCTCTGTTGGAGCCCCGGTGGCACCTCACCACAGCAGGAAAGACTTAATCAACAACATGGTGGTCTGGGCAACGCTGGGGAGACATATGGATCAATATTTACTCTCAAGCATACACAGCTGGCCATTTCCGTCGAAGGCTTAAATACAAATACAAATACACAACCATCACCACACCAACTACTAGTCACCATAGTTTTGTAGTTTCTTCGTTTGAATTTTTTTTTTTTTTAATTGTAACACAGAATTCAGAAAAATATTAACCGAAAAAACTAAATTTGGGGGGGGGGGGATATATACATTTAGTTGTCTTACCCTTTCGCGTAGTTTCTAGTAATGGCAGGATATTTGCCAATAGTGCTGCATAGGAAGTGATGGGTTTAGAAATATCAGGAATAGACTTTCTCCCTCCAAAACACGCAAAGCAAGCTGCAGCTGCTGCTACAACAGTGAAGCTACGGGAAGCCGGCAATTCCAGAATGAAAATAACCTGTTTTTCTTTTTAGTAAATCATTAAATTATTTAGTTTTGTTGGTTAAACTGAAAAGGGAGCATCCATACATGTGTAAGGCCCTAGCCTGAAAACGTCACTAGGTGTCACTAGTATCCTGCATATGCCGCTGTTAATTCGGCAAAGTAGGCCTGCTTGTCCTTCGCAGGACACCGTAGTGTTTTGTTGTTGTTTTGCGGGAGCAGCCATTTTCTTTAATGTTCGCTGTCTCACCTTGTAAGGTAAGCTGTGTTTATTGTGGCTTCAGATATCATAAAAATATCTTCGTTAAAAGTGCACGTTTATAGAGACTGTTTATATTATGTGTTACTTAGAGTGTTTATGCATCTTTTGGTCTGGATATGAGACGGCAGTGATTTTGTTTTGTATTTATATAACGGCTTTTAAGTGGGGATTTTACCGTGCATGGGGAGAGCGCGTTTGACTGCCGGGGAAAGATGTTGCTCTGCTAATGGCTTATTTAACTTAGACAGACATTATGTATTATTTTCAGTGGTGTATTATTATTTTTGTGTTATATTTGACTAAAATGAATGTTCGCTGTCTCACCTTGTAAGGTTGAGCCAGCATTACCTGGTGCAGAAGCTGCCTGTGAGAGACAATAAATGCGGCCAGGTCTCATCCGCAATCCAGAACCCCCGGGTCTCGCGCTTCCTTCTCTCCGCACTACATCCCAGCACACAACAACACCACAACACAACGCAGAGCTCCTGGGAGTGTAGAGAGGCTACAGTGCGAGTGGGCTACATCTTTGGTGCCGTGACCCGGATTGTGGTGCTCTGAGACGGCCGCATCTCCAACTGTGCTGCTATATTGAACTCTATCACAATCTGTGAGTGGATGGTGTGCTGCAAATACCCACAAAACTGCTGGGTGGCACATTATCCACCTTCACCAACATATCCTTTTAAGGCTGGTGTGAAATCTGTGTTTTCTTTTTCCCTGTTGTGTCATAATTTGAGAACTTTTCAATGTCATCCACTCGGATGGTAAGGATTAGCGACTGTTAAGATATTGTGGCGGGTTTATTTCATCCACATCAATTATGATAGATTTCTGTGTGCTGATAATCTGAGTTTTATGCAAATTCAAAGTACGTTTTGAGTTGATAGCTGTGTTCCACTTGTTTTTTTTTTCTTTCCCTGTCAGTTATACAGTTATATGTGCCTCCAACCGAACATATCCTCCATCCACACGTCATAGCACATCATCTATTTTGCTGCTCAAGTCTGGTACAAACACACACTTATTTGAAATGTTGGGTGATGACTACGCAGATACTCCATTGAAGCTGGGGGGTCCTTCTGCTGGGACATCGGGCCCCCAACCCTCCCCTAAGCCTTTAACAAGCCATATCCATGACTCTCCATATAAGACACAATACCACGTTTTAAATGAGGGTGCGACAGCAGACCCCAGCAGGGCGAGTCAGCAGCAAGCGGTGAGGCCAAAGCTAACTGGTCAGTCCACAAGGTTCACTGGCCCCCAACCACAGTACCACACTCCAGACCCACAGCCCACAGCCTCACCCCTAACACCACAGCTTTTTCTGCCACCCCCAATACTAACCCCTTATGACCACCTTACTACCCCACCTCATGCATCCACCAGGCAGCGATCTGGGGCTTCAAGGCAGGCACTCATACCCTGTTTTGACATTGGATCCTCGACAGGTGGTGACATCGGCCCAGCCATGCAGCCAAGTTACCAGGCCAACAGCGCAGATGACAGCCTGTTGAATGCTACCCCTATGCCCCAGCCTGCCATGCAGACAACCACAGCCCCTGCCCACCCACCCCGAGCAAGTGTGCACAGCCCCCCAGGCCCCATCTTCTCAACAATGCAACCTGCACAGCAGCCGGCCATGAACCCTCCAGCCGCCTCTCATTACCTTGCTCCAGCTGTCGGTCTTGGACCCCAAGTCTACAATGGCTATGTATACTCCACTTCTGCGCCTCAGGTCCCCGTGTTGGGTTTTCAAACACCACAAACAATTAATAATATGAATAATCCCTATGCTATTGGACCAAACCCCCAGTTGCACATGTCACAAGCAGAAACTGCTGTCCACTACCCTCAAGACTGGGTTCATGGCAGAGCAACACCCATGCTTCCATCTGCCACGTTTGACCACACAGATCCTCCAAATACCCCTGCCCCAGTACATCCACAAACACCTACTCCAGAGCCTCAAGTCAGCAGGTATGGCAATGCACTTCCCCAACCTCCACCCATGCCCCCGTTCTCCACCTCACACATGCACTCACACCCATCTCAGTTGCCATTAAAGACCCCTGCCAGAGCCATAACCAACCCAAACCTTCCACTGACTGCCTATGGTGGTTTTGTGCAGACTCATCAGGTGAAGAACGTCCAGGTTTTCACAGGGAGTGCTGACAGCAGGATGCTGGTAGAGGACTGGGTTCGTGATATGCAGTATCTCCTGGAGGCGATAGAGCTCCCCACACACCTCCGTTTTTCCACCGTTGTAAGACACCTGAGTGGTGAGGCCAGAAGGCTGATACTGAATCTGCCCTCCCATGAACAAACGCCTGAAAGGGCATTCGAGGAGCTGAGGGCAGAGTACAGTGACACCCAAGGCTCTTTAGATCCACTTGCTGATTTCTATGAGTGTAGCCAGAGGCCGGGAGAGTCTCCCTGCTCCTACGCTATAGCGCTGGAGGCATCGTTGCGAGCGGTGGAGGAAAATCAAAGAGGGGGCAGGCCTTTCCCTGACCGTGATAGTAAACTCACCCGTCAGTTCTTAAGGGGGCTTAGCGATGAGGAGGTGTATTCAAGGATCTCACCGATGAAACCCAGGCTTTTGAGCTTCCGAGAGCTACAGGCGGAGCTCAGGAATCTAGCAAAAGAGGCAAAAAGGTTCCAGTCACATCACAAGGTAAAGAAGACATATAACCAGGTGCATGTCACCTCAGAGTGCGCTACAAATGTGAAGGCGGAAAGGACGAAACACCCACCAGAGTGGTCTGAGTTGACGGAGATGGTCAAGAAGTTAGCTCTTTGCCAGGAGGAACAGATCGCCAAGTTATCTCGCCTTGAATCCAGAATTGCTGCTCCACCCTCTATCCCCCCACCCCGGGGAGCACAGCAACCCTCCGGAACCACAGTTCAGGGGGCAACTGTAATATGCTACCGGTGCGGAAAGCCGGGACATATAGCTAGAGTCTGCAGAGCGGTACTCTCAGAACTCCATCAGACATGGGCTGGCCCACTCCAGCCTGGGACCCCCGCAGAGGGGGGCGCGCCCCATTCTCCTCGTCCTTTAAACTCCTAGAGCCCATGGTGACTGGGGGAACCGTGGGCAAGCAGCAAGACCCCCCACCACAGGTGAAAAAATCTGGTGATGGAGAAGAGGACACCCCTTTAGTGGGCCCCAGAAATGAGGGTGAGGTGGAAATCAATGGGATAAAGTGCAGGGCTCTCATTGACTCTGGCTCTCAGATAACCAGCATTACGCACAAATACTGGCGTGACCACCCCATCCTCCAGACCCGAAAGCTAAGACCCTCTAAAATATCCATAGAGGGTGCTGCAGGGCAGAGTGTGCCCTACCTTGGTGTCCTGCATATCAACCTGAAAGCCCTAGGGAAAGAGTTCAAGTCTGTGCCAGCTTTTGTTGTCCCTGACTCAGAGTATCGCTCCTCTGTCCCATTGCTCATGGGGACCAATGTCATTCGTGCCTCCAGGAGTCACCTCCAAGTAACCTATGGTCATCAGTTCCTTCACCAGGTCAAAGAGAGTCATCCAGAGTGGTACACAGCTCTGCTGGAGGTTGGGAGCGAGGAACATATTGGAACAGAGGATATGGTGGGCCCTGCTGTGTACACAGGCCGTAAAATACATATCCCTGGTGGTAAAGAGATGGATTTAAAGTGTAAGATAAGGGCTGGCCCACAGAGAAAGACTTATACAGCCCTCATTGAAGGCCATCCTTCCCTACAGCTTCCCCAAAACCTCTTGGTTGCCAAAGTTCTTGCTGATGTAAAGAGAGGCTGTGCTCCTGTCAGAGTGATGAACCTGTCCCAGCATACGATCACAATCAAGCCACACACACACCTGGCCAAGGCTTCCCTCGTAGACAGCGTCATGGAATTCTCAGACAAAAGGCAGGATGGACAAAACTATGGTGGGAGCAAAGATGCATGTCTGAGTTTGGATCAAGTGGTGGCCGGTTGGGAGTTGGACTTAAGTGAAGCAGCAGTGGACAATGAGCACCAACGCTCTCTCCTTAAAGAGCTTGTGGATAGGAATGTAGGTGTATTTTCCCAGCATCCTGTGGACTACGGTCACACAAAAACCATACAGCATGACATCCCCCTGGTCGATACTAGGCCCTTTCGACTCCCATATCGCAGGATTCCCCCTTCACAGTGGCAAGATGTGAGAAAGCTGCTGATGGAGATGGAGGCTACAGGAGTTATCAGGCCTAGTAAAAGTCCATATGCTTCGCCAGTGGTAATTGTCACCAAGAAAGACGGGTCAATAAGGTTATGCATTGACTATAGAAAGCTAAACTCCTGTAGTACAAGAGATGCATTTCCCCTGCCCAGAATAGAAGAGGCCTTAGAGGCTCTGGGACAAGCTAAGTACTTCTCAACACTCGACCTCACCTCTGGGTATTGGCAAGTGGAAGTGGCAGAGCACGACAAACACAAAACAGCATTCAGCACTCCCATGGGGCTATTTGAGGCCAACAGGATGCCCTTTGGGCTGCAGAACGCCCCCTCTACCTTTCAGAGGCTCATGACCTGCTGCTTTGGGGATCTGAACTTCACACACCTCCTGATCTATCTCGATGACCTCATAATCTTCTCCAAGACCTTTGATGAGCACCTGGAGAGGTTGCAGCTGGTGTTCGACCGGCTTCAGCAGCATGGGTTGAAATTAAAGCCATCCAAGTGCCAGCTGATGAGAAAAGAGGTGCAGTATTTAGGTCACTTGGTGTCTGCTGAGGGGATCAGAACAGACCCGGAGAAAATCAGCAGGGTTAAGGACTGGAGGAGACCCACTAGTCGGAAGGAAGTGCTGCAGTTCCTGGGGTTCACTGGATACTACAGGCGGTATGTTAACGGCTACTCTGCCTTAGCCGCTCCTTTATACCGCCTCACTGCCGGTGACCCCAGAAAGAAAAAAAGAGGGGGAAGGAAGAGTCTGATTCCTGACCCGCCCTTTCTGTGGACAAAGGAGTGTGAGGAGTCTTTTCAGGCCTTAATAGAAAAGCTGACGACTGCTCCAGTGCTGGGCTATCCAGATTACAGCCAGCCGTTTGTGCTTCAGACTGATGCTTCAGGAGAGGGACTTGGAGCCGTCTTGGTTCAAGTCCAGGAGGGGGCTGAGAGGGTTATAGCCTACGCCAGCAGAGGTTTGAGTCCAGCTGAGACGAGGTATGCGGCGCACAAACTTGAGTTCCTTGCTCTGAAGTGGGCAGTGACGGACAAATTTTATGACCATCTTTATGGGCGTAGATTCTCTGTCCTAACTGACAACAACCCACTTAAGTATGTGCTGTCTTCAGCTAAGCTGGATGCTACAGGTCAGCGGTGGGTGTCTCGGCTGTCGGCATTCGACTTTGACATTCAGTATCGCAGGGGACGGAGTAATGCAAATGCCGACGCCCTCTCCCGTATGTCCAACCAAGAGGTGACTGAGGTCTTACACACATGCCCGCAGCAGGTCAACACCAGTGAACTAGGGCATAGTGAGCAACCCACCCAAGTACTGGAAAGCCTCCCAGGGGATAACACGACTGCCTCAGAGGAACCTGAACCCCAAGATCCTGGATCGCTTAAGTGTAGTGAGCCCTATGGGGATGTAGGGACGGAGTCACTGCCTGCCATGACAAAACAAGAGGTCCGTGCAGAACAGAAGGGAGACCCAGTGATTGGCCCGGTCTTGCACTTTAAAAGTCGGAAACAAAAACCCAGTCGCAGCGAGAGGGTCGATAGTGGTGGGCAAGTGTGCCTTCTCTTAAAGGAGTGGAGGAGGTTAGTCATAAGGGATGGCATCATGTACCGCCGCATCCAGGATGGCCAAAGAGGAGTAGTGGAGCAGCTAGTACTGCCACAGAGAATGCAGACATCAGTCAAGACTGCCCTGCACGATGACTCAGGACACTTAGGATTTGAGAGAACAGTGCAGTTGATAAGAGAGAGGTTTTACTGGCCGAGAATGTTCCAAGAAATCAAGGCTTGGTGTGAACAGTGTGAGAGGTGCTGCCTCAGAAAGACCCCAACTGCAGGCCTCAGAGCTCCTCTGATCAGCATCCACAGCAATGCCCCCATGGAGCTTGTGTGTGTAGACTTTTTGACTCTGGAGAAAGCAAAGGGTGGCATAGAAAATGTCCTGGTTGTAACTGATCATTTCTCCCGTTACGCGCAGGCATATCCTACAAAAGACCAAAAGGCCTGCACAGTGGCCAAGGTTCTGTGGAGAAACTTCTTCTGCCGGTTTGGCTTCCCTGCGAAACTGCATGCAGACCAAGGGCGTAATTTTGAAAGTGCTGTTGTGAAAGAGCTCTGTAAGTGTACGGGTATCACTAAGACCCGCACAACCCCTTACCACCCCCAGGGTAACGGGACCACCGAAAGGTTCAACCGGACCCTCATGAACATGCTGGGGACGCTAGAGCCCCACCTGAAACCCCGCTGGAATGAACATGTGGATGCAATGACGCATGCCTACAACTGCACACGTCATGATTCAACTGGATTTACGCCATACTACCTGATGTTCGGTAGACATCCCAGGCTCCCAGTTGATTTGGTCTTTGGGCTCACTACCACCAGTGAGCCATGTGGATATAGTGATTATGTCCAAACACTACATGACTGTCTGTTGCAGGCCTACGCTCAGGCTAATAACACCTCTCGGCAGGCTAAGGGAAAACAGAAAGAATACTATGATAGAAAGGCAGGGAGTCAGGTCTTCAGCCCAGGGGACAGAGTCCTGATCAAAGTATGTCATTTGGAGGGGCGGCATAAGCTGGGAGATAAATGGGAGTCACGTCCATACATTGTGGTGAAGAAGCAACCCAATATACACGTGTATGTGGTGCAATCAGAGGACGGTGAAAAGGAGAGAGTGGTTCACCGTAACCTCCTTACACAGTGTATGTTTCTTCCAGTGGAGAAGGCTGGTGACGTGGAAATGGAGGGGGTTGAGTCGGATCCAGCAGAGGATCAGGAGGTGGACAGGATGGAGGAGAGCATGGAGCAGGATGGTGAAGTGACAAGGGAGGAGAGTGAGTTTGATCCAGCAAAGGAAGGGGAAAGGGACAATACAGAGGAAAACCAGGACGCAGGTCTACCTGATACAACTGGACAAGAGGAACACCTAGGAATGGAGGAAGTGAATGAGGAGACAGGACAGTTGAGGGCAGGTGGAGAGGAAAACATAACGGTCAGCCGCGCTAACTCGCCTCGCCAACTCAGGGCACCAAGGAGAAACCCGTCAAGGATCCGATGCCCCCCTAAGAGACTCATTTGTAAGACCCAAGTAAGGAAATCGGAGGAGGACCAGCAGAGGATAGAAAGAGGGTGGGAAGTGTGGCAAAGGGCTAAAGCAAGAAGAGCAGCAGGGCATATGTGACCCAACAAAAGGAAACAAACAAACAAACTAGTGATTGCACCATGATACACGCACACATTCTCTATGCCTCACATGCTTTTGTAGCTGATCTGTTTTTTGTGTTAAAGGGTGGACTTGTGTTTTATTTTGTTTGGTCCGATGGCTGGGACGCCATCAATTAAGGAGGGGGTGGATGTAAGGCCCTAGCCTGAAAACGTCACTAGGTGTCACTAGTATCCTGCATATGCCGCTGTTAATTCGGCAAAGTAGG
>JAOPJI010000135.1:1320290-1331947 GCA_027122695.1 Merluccius productus
AGCGGTTTTCGAGAACTTTGGTTACATTCGACTAGAATGAAAACTGATCCCAGAGAACGGTCCAACTCGGTGGACATTTATTTGATCATATGGTCTCATTTTGCGCCAGAATTGTCCTTTAATTGTCCTTTAAGCTTCTCAGACACTTGTAGAATAACGCCACAGTGTGTCGTGCATTTCATATACAACAACGCTCATTATAACGCTCATAAACGACAGTTCTGGCTTTAAAAAAAAGCATCACAATGTTGGCATGGGGCGTAACCATGGGGATAACATGTCCCCCCTCCTTACAAGAACTCTTAGCCCAAAACGCATTTTGTAAAATCTCAAGCGCCATAAGCCTAGTGGAAAAGGAAGAATGATAAAAAATAAGCAAGCAAAAAATAAGCAAGACAAAAGGTCTGCCCTTATTATCTAGTAGCTCTAGTTGCTAGTTGATTATAGCAGAGGGAACATTTCCATCACAACAGTATTTGCGGTTTAAGGAGCCTAATACATTAGCAAAATGTGCACTAATTTACCTGCAGTCAAAACGGTGGGCTAATATGCATATGATTTGTGTGAAACCATGTAGAGCACAGGGACCATGCAGTCAGAATAAAAACAGGTTAGGTAACATGCTTCCCTCACTGTGAAACCCGAGGTCCCAACCTGAGGTTCAGAGAGCCACACAGTAGTTTCAGTTACCGCTGATCACCATTAAAGGGAGAGGGGCAAAGTGGGTCAGCCGTTAGCGTTGCTAAACATTACACAATTCATATCCAACAAACCTAGAATGAGCCAATAACTTCCTTGAAAGTTGCAATTTTCCAGTTAAAATGGGGATACTTAAGGCACAATACAACACTTGTTCAAACAACATTGCAGATAAATCTGCAAGGAAGCACTGGAGGTAAGCGCCTGAGTGAACACATGGCGTAAAACAAACATAAAAACATTGCTTGGAGGCAAAGTCTTTCGAATAAAGGCACTAGTTGTCCATGGTATAAGGATAAAATATCTCTTTCACATGATAACATCCGCAACCAATGTTTGTTTTCCTCCACCAGTGGATTGCTCTAGGGTGACATTATGCATGCAGTCACAAAACACAAGCCACTTTCCATGACAAGCAGACTGCAGGCTGCAGCTGATTGACACCTAAAGCACAGTGTGCTACATTGCTTCACTTGTCTCTTCTTTCTGCGATTACTCATTGCATTGCCCACCATTGGTCCACTGCTCTGCACTTTACAATTTAAATGTCATCATTTGTCTAAACCTGAAACTACTTTGTTTATATGAAAGGCACCTTTCGTGGGATTTTTAAGGAATAGTTCATGTGGGTCTTTTAATATCTTTAATAAGTCTTCCATATGGGAATCAGTAAATGGCCCAGTCATTTGTTCTTGCTGTGTTGTAGCCATGTTACTTTGTAATGTAAACTACGCATACATGCATGCATGCAAGTATGTATGTATGTGCATGCATGAATGTGCACGCATGTGTATCCACTTTACTTACCGTTCCCTCGGCTAGAGCAGCGATGACGTTCCCAAGAGATGACAGAGACTTGTTGATGTTTTTGGCTTCATCCAGCACAGCACCCTCAGCTCCTGTTTTACTGACCTGTGATACAACAGGACAGGTTGATGATGGGTACAACAGGACGAATACAGAGGGCATTGCTGCAGAGTACTGCTCTGGGGTTGGGTGGTTTCATCAAGTCTAGTCTTCGTTCTTAGAACTAGCTAACCGCGTTGCTACACGGTTTAAATTTGCGAATCATATATTAGAAGTAGTGATTGAACGAAAATGGGTGAAGATGCCGTTTTTCTAAAACCTGATCAAATGTGCATTGCACACAAGCTGATTTTACTTACAGAGCATATGTTACTTTGCTTACCCAGCATTCGTTTTTGGCATAATTGAAAGAGGTTAAGTCAAGTAAATTTTGCAAGAAGATGATGGCCCAGTGTGGCAACCAGCCAGCTACCGCATCATTAGAGCCACTCGGTACCTTCTCACTGCCAGCCAGATCCACCAGGTAGAGCTTCCCGCTAAGCTTCTGCTCCGTCTGTGTGTTCTCCTGCTTCACGTTGATGAGGAAGATGCTGTGACTCCTGGAGCTGTGCTCGTTCATGTCTGGAAGACACACACAACATGTGGGCTTGAGAGGGATCGGCCAGTGAGCTGGGCTTTAGAATATCCCACTGTCAACTAATAAATGGCACTTGTAGAACTGTTGTATAAAAGCAATATCATATACCTCTTGTGTGATATTGCTTAAATTGTATCCGTTTTGGAAATACATATTGTACACGACAAAATGGGGAATTGGTCTCTTTGAAAGGATTTTTGTACCACTTGAGCAATTGCCTCAATTTGATTAAATAGGTTTTGATAATTTTACTGAGAATTTAATTGCAAACCTGACCTTACAAGGTACACCAAAAGCAAATGCTAACAAATATAGTGGAAGAGAGTTAACAGAATTTGGTCATATCCACATGGCAAGTGGCTACAACAGACCCAATAAAAACTTAAAGACTTAAAACATTGGATTTGTCAAATTGATGAATTAGAACAGTAGATGGGATGCAGCAACAAAAAGAGAAAAGAGAGAAGTGTGTGTGTGTGTATGAGAGTGAGTGAGTGAATGAGTGTGGGGCATGTGTCTTACTTGTGACTGCTACGTGTCTGTTAGATTTGCCCTCGTCGATGGTGTCCATCACCTCCTCTGGGCTGCAGACGAACCTCTCGGTGCAGCCCTGTGAACCAAGGACATGACATTAATGGCATGCGAGAACACCTGGGCCCATTCCCTGTGGCCTCAATAGATGCATCTATAAGAGGGAGTAGCGGGAGGCAGCGCCTGACCTTGACGTAGGGAACTCTGTTTTTGTCTTCATGCACCGACAGGTTGGTCTTGGATACTGGAAGAAGCATGTGTCAAATAAATGAAATCAATTTGCACTGTCTCGCACAAAAACACAAAACAACTAGATTACCATACATAATGTTGTAAACAAGGGCAAATGTCCACAAATCACACTTGGGTAAGCAGAATAAACATGTTATGTGGCATTAACTGCCAACTTCAATAATGTCAGTTCACACAAACACACAGAAAGGTTTTTCCTGGTTATTTGTTGACATTGCATATGATTTACATGCATTTTGTATTAAAAGTTTCTGTACATGGGTATGAACTCTGTTACAGAGTAGCTATTCACAACATGCTCCCCACTATACCTTTTCAGTAACATCAGTCATCACCTGTATGTTATTGTGCTCAATATTTCTCTCAGTGTTCAACCACTCTCAAGTCAAAAAGCAAAATCATTCAATGGTTGCATCTGGTGAATAAACAGGAACAACGGGCGTCCCCCTGCAAACACTTACCATCCAACAGGTCCCGAATCTTGTCCAGGTAGATTTCAAAATACGACACCTGCAACAGTAAAGAAAAACATAAATACAAATCGAACGCAAAAGAGTCCAGTCTACTCTCAGCTATATTCTCTTTGTAAAGAGTGGGTTGCTTTTTGTTCTTTCAACCTTGATGTGGAACTCGAGGTTCTCATCCATGGAGTAGATGTAGTTGAAGATGTCCTGCACTATCCTGGGGATGATGCCCATGGAGTCTGTGTCATGGAGCAGTCCCTGGAAGCAAGGAGAAGAACAACGATGACGCAATAAAAGAAGTTGACAAAATTGGCTGAATCTATATTTAGAGTTAGGGAGTACAGGCAAGTAGGTGGACACACACACACACACACACACACACACACACACACACACACAAATTCAAAATACCATTCTAAACAGTCTAACTGAGGGTGATTACATTGAAGTATATGGACATTTAAAGTATGGTATGGGACTAAAACTAGTTTTCCTTACTCTGACATTTCAAACCTCATATTTGAACATTAAGGACATATCTTCTCATCCTAATTAATTTAGACTATAAAACTGGGTATCACAATAAGTCAATATCTTAATTTCACGGTGATACAATACCATTCAAAGATGATAATCGTTAATGTTGAATTATTGCCCAGCCCTAACAGCTACTATAGTTCAGTGTTGGAGCAGGAAGACATACCTCCATGGTATGCGTTTTACCAGAAGATGTTTGCCCATATGCAAAAATCGTCCCATTGTATCCTTCCAGAACATCTGAAAAGACAACCATTGTACACATAGCAACGAGTCAAAAACATGCAGTCTGTGAGTGAGGAATAACTCCATCTTGTTATAAAATCTTGTAACACCATGGGCAAGATGTGCCTATCGGTTTAAGTATGAGGGATGAAAAGAGGAAAGGGGAGTTCACCTTTGACAATCTTCTGAGCGCAAGCGTTGTACACTTGTTCCTGTGAGGTATTTGACGCAAAGACCCGGTCAAACGCGTAGGGCTTACTCTGGAAGAGAGACATGGAGATGGTTTTAGATCATCAATGCAGATCTATGAATCGTTTCAAAACTAGATATGATTGTTGTTTTTACTTTTGGGCCTTATCTTCATGGTACTAAAGACCACACATTTAGTGACATTCAAGCTACATCAGGAATATATGATAACTAATATCCCACATACTGCAACTAAAAATGATTTTCATTATTCTGAGTACAACTATTACTGACCATTATAACTACAGTATTACATTGGTTGGACATTTTCGGCACAAAACTAATGGTTCATGTTTTATAGATTCATCTGACAATTGTTGATGTATAAGTGTGATTAATAGCCTCCAAATGCGAACAAAAATGGTTTATTAATTTCTTTAGCATACTGACATTGGATAAGGATATGCCAAAGACGGGGCTGTAATCCCCATTACTATTACTACAACTAGTCTTACAATCACAATAATGATATGAAGATTTTACTCGATGAATTTGCAGAGGGCTGACAGCAGAGTAGCAAAACTGATGCATCGCGCGTTTCAGCAAGTTTTGATGGAGATGGTCGGCTGATTGGGAATGAAGAATCCCTCATCCCCCTCACTATCCTGCTTGGTAGTGGCAGCAATGGGGCAAATGTATGGCACGCAATACACACACAGGTTGTGAAAGAGAAAACTCTGCCACACCCCGGGTAATCTGGGTTTTCAAAGACATCAACGCCTTCGCAGCCATGAAACCGTCACAAGACGACCACAGCACCAGTATAAATTAGCAGAGCCTTTTTTGCATTGTCACTGCAGAGGGGAAGACACACACACACACTCCTGGTTTAGTAAACACGTTCTGAACATAAGCTTCAATGTCACCAGCCAATGGACTATAAATACTGAGCAAACTATTTGAACTGCTCTGACAGTGTCACACACACACAGTGGGTGAAAGAGAGCGGTTTTATTTTTTCTCGTGTCAAACCCTCTTATCCTCTGCCTGAGGTACCTACAACGATACGGAAGTGGCGCCACCCTGAAAAAGGTTAACCGTGCATTTATACATTAGGAGGACAAAGAAACTGTGGCCACAGACACTCAACTGCTCACTAAGCTCTGGCTGATGCCCCTTCAAATGTATTCCTCAATACGCCATTATACTACAGTCATAGCCAACACAGTAGACAGTAGTACACACCCTTGTTGGCTCCACCTGCTCAGTCTTTAAACGCAGCTGAGCTACTGTCTGGTCTAACCAACCTGCAATGATGCAGAGGCACTCACAGCTGAAGTAAAACTATTTTAGCTTAATTGTAGACAATAGTGCACCGTTGAAAATGCAGAGGCAGCACTTCTTTTTCTCTGGGCTATATATTTGTATCAAATGCAGTGTGTATAGCGCACTGTGTTCAGGGTGAGCGATAGGAAGAAGCCCAGAGCTGTCTAATCTCCTTCTTTATTAGCCAACATCAGGGAAGCTAAGTTTTGGTTTCCTGTATATAGCAAGCATTTGATATAGAGGACAAAACCAGTTGAGAATCCAATTGGAATCTCAATTCAATTCCATGTCTAAATCGTGCAGTGGATATCTGGTTCAATGGCTTCCCTCAAACTATTGTTGTCAGTTCAAGCTAACAGTTGAGTGTGTTACTGACCAACACTCTGGCAGGCCACCTGACGAAAACTCCAAGGTTATAGAGAAATATGATCAAACATCAGGCTCCCTGTTTACACATGATAGCTACTCATTAATGTTGTATTGTTGCCAGACAAAGCAGGCCTCCCACCCATAAACCATATTGTAGTGTTGAGCAATAAGTCAAATAGTACTTACAAATTGTCACTTTTTTCAGTCCTGATTGATTGCATCAAACACATTGCATAGAACTAGTCAAGTAGTAGGCCTACCTCTCACCTCAACAACTAGAACTATCCAATAGCCGTATTCTCTCAGGTCATCTCCATCCTCTCATGGAGGAGACATCACCTCAAAGTAGTCAACAACATCATCATTCTGTCTACAAGTGCCCAGGCCAGGGAACAGTAATGTGTGCATGAATACCTGACCTGTGTGCAGCCTGACCCCACTCTTCCTATAGTGGAGAGCAACATCGGTGCAGTGCACCGGCTGGCCACGCAGCTCAGCACCACAGGAAATATTTGCGAGTGGAAAGAAAACTATGAATCACTAGAGCATAATGCCGGGCTATATTTATCGATATTGTAATACAAGATTAGACATCACCTTCATACCAATTGCAATTTTTTTACCTGGTAATATTATAATATCAAGTATGAAAGGAACTAAGCAGTATAATTTCTTTCTCAATGTGTTTAAATATGCAAGGAGTTGCTGTATTGAGCTGTTTGAGCATATTATCTGATTAAACAAGTTGGGTTCCTGCCCAGGGACTGCACATGCATATTGGCCCAGTGTGAAGTCGCAATTATTCTAGTCGTGAGTGAAACGAGAAACTGAAACTAAACTGATATTTGGTCAAAATGATTATATTTGATTTTGCCGATGTCACCCACTTCTTTCTGGAAACAAGACAGTTAAAAAAAGCGCACAGACAAATAGGAACATGGATACAAATGTTGACTCTGCTCACTATAATACTAACAAAGGTGGCTTTGTAGATTTTGCTAGTGAATCAAAATCATTTAATTATTTGTTTAGGCTTCAGCCCTAATACAGGATGCATAAAACCGTCATCTAAACATATCAGTCATCCTGGATATCAAGAGTGCAAAACAACATACATCGTCTTCAATAATCACCCCACCCCATCAGGAGAAATCTCCCAGTGCCCAGCACTGTTCTGATTGGTAGAACAGCTGGTTACCAGGCGATGGAACAGGGGATTACCCAGAAGGCCTGTGTATGTGTACAGTTAGTGCGCCACTTCTCCCAACAGCTGAGCTAGCAGAAGCAGGGCCCCTTGCCACCAACACTTGTGTCTTTGACAATCTGCACAGGGATTTAGAAAATGTCTACAGGCGTTCTGACTTGGGTTGGACAATAATATGCGTGGCCCGACCAAAATGGTAGGATTGTTAGCAGTAGCTTGGCTGTTTTGTGTCACTCAAACTATTAACTATTTGTGAAATTAAATCCGCACTGGCCTGGTTTTGTTTGCAAAACGTTGAAGAATAGGCCTACTGTGTTCAAGCACCATCGGCTAAATGGGATGTTAGCTTTACTCCATGGATGTCACAGTATGATTTAAAAGACATAATTAACTTTCTTGTAAAGGGCCCTAAGTGCTTCATCGGCAACATTTCCTGATGTGTAATCCCACTGTTAGATACCAAAGTCCATGCAAAACAGGGCAGGTTGCTGCAACAATAATGTTTAACCATATTTTAAAGGATAGATTGTCCCTACCCAGAAGGTTAACATATAACAGCTATGACATTCTTATGTATTGACACAACTTAGTAACTGAAAAGGCATTTGCAACCGTCTTCTTCATTGTAACAGCCACAGAGGTAACTTGGAGAGGTTCATTTAAATCTCTAGTTTAGTATTTGACAGACTATCCAGTCCACACCCTTGTCACTATCAACGGTGCAGTAACGAGCCATCACCAATAGTAAAGGCACGTCTTTGTCGTTGACATAATAGCAGCGCCAATTTCAATATTCCATTCCAATTTATTAGAAGAAGTAGAAAAGTAAGGGGGGAAAAAACATCACTTGAAATTAAATGTACTGGACCACCGCCTTGCTTTCAAAACTCGCCCATGAAAGCAATGTGAATGTCAGACTTCTGACTGCAAGCGATGAATCAAATCTCGTAACATCTGATCGATCGCAAATCTATCCAGGATGCATTGATACGCAGTTGGTGGTTTCCCTGCCGCTGCAGGTTAACCACTGAGCTGTGTAAGACTAGCTGCTAGCAGGGTTAACTAGTGAGCTGTGTAAGACTAGCTGCTAGCAGGGTTAACCACTGAGCTGTGTAAGACTAGCTGCTAGCAGGGTTGACCACTGAGCTGTGTGAGACTAGCTGCTAGCAGGGCCAGCTAATCTGTCAACCACCAGCTGGCCTAGCTAGCGCTGCACATTAGCCATTGTCAGTTATTGTTTTACCATGTAACTTATACTGGTATGCGTTTGTATTGACGCCATATGGTGATGGTGGACAGCGCCGTCTTTACAGCGGTGCAGAGGCGTAATATCATTCACAATAAAACAAACCAAGTGTCTTAATATGAGCGACCTGTGACAGTCGGTGTCCATTGCATTGTTGAATGACAGTTCGCTATGGCAGAACAACCGCGAACTTGACGTTTAGGACATTTAGGGTGTTAACTTGTCCCGTGGACGTAACGTCCGACAGACTATTAAATATCGATCATACAAAGGGGATATGAACCAATTCGATTGGGAAATTGATCATTTTGATGGCACAAGCCTTGGGTACAGCGAAGGGCCAATGATGAGACAACGCAGCGGTGCCCATGTCAGCACTGGGCTAACATTAGCACAGAAGCTACAATGCTAACGACCCGAGCTCGAAGATACATTAATTACCGCGGACGGGCACAGTACTCACTGGCAGTTACAGCAACCTCTACATTCACCATGAACACAACTTACCGCGATTACTACCGTTTCATCCCCTTGAAACTTGGGGATATATCGGTCTCCTCTGGTTACCTCTGAACTGTTTAAGGGCCTAAAACGGCACATCACTTTGATGGTGCACTCCGCCGGGTCGGCCATCTTCCACGGTTCAGGAATGGAAATTTACAAATGAGTTGAAGTAGATCCTGGATCTAGGGGCGAGCTGGGAGGCCAAGCCCCACTTACCCACCGTTGGGGTCACGAAAAATCTTGTGATCGCTCTAATATTCAATAAAAACGCGGTATGTTCCTCTAAATCACTCCCTTTCCTGTTGGGAAGCCATGATACCGGTGGATCCGCGGCCACCTCACCCTCCTGCTGGGGATGTGGAGCAGCATGACGTCACCTCCACACACAATCAATGGGGTTTCACAATGACGTGTTTTCAAATTGTGTTTTAAAAACCAATAACTAACTAAGACACACAGTTTGCAATGAACCGAGTGACACATTCAATGTGATATTAACACGTATTTTTGGCATAGATCATAGCATAAATAAGTAGGGTAGAATATAATTAATCGCATCATCATGTGAATGTACAGACCGTATGGCAACCGTTATGTCTTACTTGTTTTTATTTATTATTTATAATTAACAAAATATCCCCAAGATCACTACAGATTCTGATGGCTACATTTAAATGAATTCTTAACTAAATAGCCTGACCTCATTTTGCCCGCCCTTAATGGACGACTGCGGTTGCAGAGGACACCACAAGTGGCAGCACAGATTCTTCTGACCACTCCCTAAAACAGCAAGGGAAGGGATATCCTTTTCACAGACACTCATTCAAATACCAGCTCTCTCTGTGCCCACTTGTGTTTTTATTGAGGGAGTGAGCGGGTGTGGTGCTCACTGGGGTAGGCTGCCAGTGTTGACCAGCACAGACCACAATGGCCTCAATTTTAGCGTTAATAACAGACTTCAAAGTAAATCAGTGGTAGGTCTACTGATAGTTGATTTACTTTTTAGTATAACCACTTGACTATATAAAATGTGACTATAATCTTAGTTTGTAAGGAGATGCTCCCTACTTTATTAATTTGATAATCCCCTTGCAGGGGCCAACACAATCTAAGCTTCTAAGTAAGCCTATCAGTAGACAGCTGTCTATAGAAATACATCATACTGGGTGTGGGTTAGGGTTAGATTGGTGTATTATTTTTATAGGTTTTGTATTATTGTTTAAGGTTGATGAGATTGACATTTACCCACTATGTCTGTAAACTGTAAATAGAACTATCGATGAAATAGAATGGTTGACTGCTTTGCAAGACGAGTCGCTAAATGCATGGCTAGGATACAGCCATTATCAACCCCTCATTTGTCTCAACTGCTCCCATTTTGTCCTTCAGCTCGGTTGGATCTTCAATAGGTTGACAAAGGATGTATATACGCTGAAAAGGCAAAGTTGTTAACATCTTATAATACTGACAATTATCCATACACTGCTGAATGTGTAATTTAATTAGAAAACTGCCATTTATTGTATCCATATCTAAAAATGCATAGTATTGTAGTTTTCCTTTCTACCATCTTGTATGTTTCATACACCTTATCTGTCGTTTACCTTACCTGTCAGTATTTCGTAACTGACACAATGTTGTATCAGTTAATTGTCAAATAAATGCCTGTGTTGCCAGATCCCACTCAAACAATAAATAATACCAACTCTTAAAATTAGGTCAAAGTACAGGGTTAGTGCAAAATGACAAAATATAAAGAGCCTGCCATGTCTGGTGTGTAATTCAGAGGTTATGAATGGTCTAGTAGGCATTCAATTTATGATCTTATTATGGATAACCCTGTACAGTGAGTTCATTTTGAGACTTTGCATTGCTTGTTTTGCACCTCAGATCTGGCAACACAGCCCTTGCTGGTAATATGATGATGTAAGGGTGCTAATAAAAACAAAAATTAATAATACATTGACAAAAATAAAAGTAAAAAAAGAATGAGTAGCCATGATATATAGCAATAAATAAATATTAGCATAGCACACATTACAATATATTATATATATTAAAAATAAACTAAAACAAGTCAAAAATAATCTTGTGCGGTCACCATCAGCAAATGTTTAAGAGATCGTTATATGATAAGATACGACTAATACAAATATAACGTATGAAACACTGACCTGTCTCAAGGGCCCTGTCCCAAGACAGATCTGTACAATGGCAAACAGTGGCACAAAGATGATGGAAGACAGTGTCATGATCCAACCCAGCACGTGTGCCCAATAAGGGTAAATATATGTAGACGAAATCTCCATTTGTGTGTAATTCCCCACATACACAATGAAGGAACCCTGTTGAATCATGGAGAATGTTTGTGAAGGTATATGGTCATAATGCATGTTCTTAATAATGGCAAATAATTCAATCTATGAGTTGTTTTTTACAGATTCTTTCAATGCTTCCAATGACCACAGACCCACAGTTCTCCCTCCGTTCTCACAAACTTTGAAAAGGAGCATGAGATATCCTCCCCTGCCAAGCAACATCTCTTCTAGGGATGGGACGATACACTTAAACTCACGATACGATGCACCTTGATATGCCAGGGTCACGAAACGATATGTCACGATACGATATCAAAAAAGACAAACTATTACTGCGTAATTACAACGT
>JAOPJI010000135.1:1499306-1511886 GCA_027122695.1 Merluccius productus
CACACACACACACACACACACACACACACACACACACACACACACACACACACACACACACACACACACACATAATATATAACTATTACTATTTAAGAATATTTTTTTTACAGTGCAATAATTCACAGAACAGCAGAAATTCTCAACCACGCCTATGCACTATTTCCGTAAAAAACAACAAGTGTGTAGTTCTTTGTGACTGCATGCATCTTGAGGACAGGAAGTTCCATGACTTACCCCTGCAGTACTGCAGCACGGTCTCCATGGTGCACTTCCTGTCCGAGTCCCAGCGGATGCGGGCGGAGCCGGGCACCTCGCTGTCCTGGGGCCACCAGCCCTGCCACAGGTACACCTCGTGGAAGTTATCCACCAGAAACAGAGCTGCACAGATCAGAGAGACAGAGATAGAGATTGTCAGTCGTATTATGTGCTCGAGAACCCTGCAAGGCACTTGTCCATTGAATGGCTTTTCTCTACTGCAAGTCTAGCTGTATCTTTATAGGTTTAGGTCATCTCCACTCTGTATGTGTATCTCTATGGGTTTAGGTCATCTCCACTCTGTATGTGTATCTCTATAGGTTTAGGTCATCTCCACTCTGTATGTGTATCTCTATAGGTAACCTTCACTCACCAGGCTGTGCAGCGTTGTACAGATCTTCCTGTAGGAAAGGCAGGGCACTGACCAGGTCTGGAGCCTGTGATAGATGGCACAGCTCGCTGGCGACAAACTCACCAGACGAGCTGCTCATCTGGAAGAGCCGCGGGGTGAAGTTGAATTTCCCTGGGTCTGAAACGACCATTCAAAACAAGAAAAAAGACAATTCGTTACCAGCTTTTATATTTTTTAGTACAACATTACATTAAGATATGATGCATTCCATTTGTTTGCAATGGAGAGCAGCCGATAGGGCCACCCATGCACAAAGAACACACCTCACTATCAAACTATCAAATAAGAAATAGGTACCAAACTCAGAAAATGCCTATTTATTATGAAACTTTGTGATAAAGTTCATGACCCGTCATGCGTTTCCAGCGAAATTAAGGACAGCCCCCTTTGCATACATCATCCAATCGGCTGCCAGCAGAGCACATTAGGCGAGTCACAGTAATAGCATAACGCTGGTGAATCCCCACGCATTCTTGATGGTTTCAGCGACTGTTGTGTTACTGGACAGAGGTCTGCTGTGAGGTACCTTGCAGCATGCAGTCGTAGGACTTCCTGTCCTTCTGGCCCAGGGCCTCCCAAAAGCCGTGTGGCTCCACCCCCTCGTCACACTCGTGGATGGTAATGTTGCTGCTGCTGTGGAGCCCCGCCTCCAGAGGACACCTGGGCGGAGCCAAACATACAGGAATCATTCAGAATGTCTTGTCATCTCTTGTAATGTCTTGGTATGATGTCTTGTAATGTCTTGTTATGCTGTCTTGTAATGACTTGCAATGTCTTGTGATTCCTGCTATCACACCAAACACTTAAGGATCAAATGATCCCATTTTACAGAAATGCAATATATCATAGAAATAAAACCACAGTCTCTTAAAGCTTAAACCTACACTATTTCACTCAAACCAGCTTTGGTGCTGTATGGGAAACAAATTGGCAGTGTTAGTTTCCAACTTCTGATTAGCTATCTAAGTGAGCTAACAGTTGATTACAGTCAACTGTAACAGTTGAGCTGAGTTAATAGCATAGCAGGCTGCATTGAAATAGGTAATGCCTTCGGTCACAATGGCTCAGCTAGCCAGTAGGCCCTTCACTGCAGATAGTAGAAGTATAGTGAAGGCCTAATGTCCCTGACCCATTACGCTAGGTTGCTTTCATTCTTGATGTATTCTCGTCTCTCTGTCTCCTCTTCCTCACGCTGAATTGTTCTCTTTGGTTGGTTCGTTGGTTCTAGTCTGCCTGCATCTGGTTCAGTCAAGCACAGTTTCCTATATATACGTTTTGGATTTTCATTTTGGAAAATCACCTCATTTGGGATTCTAGCAGGAGATATATTTTTCAAATGTCCTCATTTTCCATTGTTGATCACTTGATGTCTGAGGGCCATCTGAACTATGGTTTGAGACTGTAATTGTACTCAAGTGCCTATAAATAATACTTGATTTCAGATCTTTTTTATAGCTGCATCCTAATGCTCTTAATAATTCCCTCGTTTCCCAACAGATCATTTTAACTCAACAATGACCTTCAAATAAACACATTCCTCATTACTTCAACTCCAACTCAACCGTCCTCCACACTTTCTCCAGCACTCACTGTTCCTTGATCTTGAGTGCAGCAGTCTTGGCCACATTGCAGATGTGCGGTGGGGCCTTGCAGCCACGCCACAGGTAGAGCACGGCTTTGTGGACGTTTAGCAGGACCATGGAGGCCCGGGAGCGCAGGCTGGTGCAGTGGCACGCCACCTCCAGCAGGTGGCCCTCCACAGGGATCTCTCCCCGCACGCAGTACAGACGCCACTCGTCTGGAGGTCACACACAGGTGGGTGGATGGGTTTAAGGAGTTAATAGAAAAGGCAGAAGAAGGAAGAGGAAATAAAACAATATTATATATAACGTTGCACCATTTTCGAGATCAACAACAAATAAATGTTGTTTTTATTAGTTTAGTTCTTTCAAAGTAACAAAAACAAAAAAGAGAACCAGCCAAGGACAAAAATGAAATATATCTATACATTATGTAGCGTATGTTGCATGCGGTATTGCTTGGCATTATTTCATCATGGATATTATTCATCGTTTCAAAATAAAAGTCCAGAATAACAATATAGCGAAGACTTACAACGTTGGTAGAAATAGCCTTTGGTTAATAATAATAGTAATTGAATCACATACAGAGGTGGACATCTAGTAGTGGACAATACACAGAGAACTGGACATCTGGTGGACAGTAGTTTCCACTTACTCTGAGCGTTCTCCTCCTCCTCCTCTCTCTTGCCGGCATGGACGATCATCCCGCCGTTGAAACACTGCAGGAAGCACGGCGGCTCCTTGCCCTGCTGCACAGGGACCTGGCTCCACAAACACACACATGTGAGAACAAAAAAAAATGTGTTGATGGGGTTCATCGAGAAGTAAAATCCAATTTGTTAGGCTCAACAGTCTTAAACAAAAACATCCAGTGGCCAATCTTCCTGGTCTATTATGGTCTAATGATTGAAACAAATATTAACCGAGCAACTTAAGTCTGGATACTAAATGCAGCTTTATTTTGTGAAAACTAGGTAGTCTATAATAACCGCTTTAGTAACTGTTTTATAAAGGGCACGCGTTTGCATCGTGCCTAACAACGCCCCCTAGCTGTTCTACAATCACTGTAAGCCTCTCGTGGGTTATTGCTTAATTATATAGCACATCGTACAGCCCCTTGTAGCGGCTAGCATAGAAGATGCTGACCTGTGCCCCCCTCTCCTCATCCAGCTCCACAGTCATCAGTGCCGAGGTCCCCTTCTCGCTGGCGGTGGAGTAGCGGCCCTGCCAGAAGAAGTAGCAGCACTTCTCTTTACCGGGCCCCGAGCTCCGCGCCTCAGGGTTCTGGCGCCGGCCCACTGTGTGCGTGCAAAAACAGACACACACACACAGTCGCACACATATAAATACAAATTGTTTAAGTACTCTGATTGATCTATCTATCCATCTGTCTGTCTGTCTGTCTGTCTGTCTACCTAGCGTAATGGGTCAGGGACATTAGGTATGGGGGACCCACCTGTGGCGCTGACCATGTACTTCCACTTCACCACGTAGGCGTCTCCCTCGTGGAACTGGCCGATGCTCTGGCGCGGCAGGCGGCTGTAGTCGAACTCCAGGATGTGCCACACCTCCACCCCCACCGTGCTGATCTCCAGCGTCCGCATGTGGTCCTCGCGGTCCCCCACGGGGCCGTGGCCTCGGCCCACGTCGCCCCCGTCCAACACGGTAGAGACGGACGTCTGCAGGACAGGCAGCATGAGGCTGGCGTCGTAGGGGCGGCACTCCCCTTTCCCAGGAGGTGAGGGATCCTGGGAGAATGACGACGACGACAAAGAAGAAGAAGAAGAAGAAGAAGAAGAAAGAATGTGAAGGTTTGTGGTTTTGTTTGCAGTGGTGTATAAAGTACTTTAAAGTCATTCTAAAAGTACACATGCCTTCGTTGAAAGGTTGAAACTGGTAAAAGTTAAAGTCATCCGTAAGAAAAACATTTTACGGTGAGATTTAGACCACTGGTTGAAGTTGAACTTGATGAGATTCTCTCATCCTTTAATCCACTCACTCAATCAATCATTCACTTATACTTATCTTGCATCACATGGCTGAACAATTACCCATTGTACTCATCCACTGGATGTATTTGGAAATATGTCCTTAAACATTCTACAATGATCATTTTGAAAAAACAGCATACTCCGGTGAAATGCTTGATTTTCCCCCAGAGACGCTTTATGAAAATGATAGGCTGATTATAGGCTGTATTGCAAAACAAAAGTCAGAATTCTATGATTAAAAGGGTAAATCAAGTGTTGATTTCGATTACATTCCTGAACAAACATACCTTTACAAAAACCACATGTTATCGCGTGTTTTTCGACAGCAGCTCATAGCTTAGTTTATCCATCTGAATGTCATACCAATGTCATAATTCATCTGGAAATTAAACTCTTTTTTTCTAAAAACGGTCAATGGGAAATTCAATGCGTTACTCGCTCAGCTCGCTAAGCAAGGTGTTACTTTCCCTCCCTATACCACCATACAGTAGATTATGATGCGGTACCTTCTGCTCCGATGGGCTCTCCTCGCTGCTCTTTGGGGCCAGCGTCTTCGTCTCGTTCCAGTCCAGGAACTTCTCCTTGAACAAGATGGTCTCGTTGTGCTCCGTCAGCCGGCCGAATACGGCCCAGTCTGGACGGCCTTGGCCTTTCCTGAGGACAGATGAGGAAGTGGACGGACGGAAGGACACCCGTTGGTACGAGAATACCAAAAACATACTTCCAGACATCAGTAGCCCTACCCAATACAACAAGAGAACACCACTTTGGAAAGTCTACGTCTTGTCATTAAAAACTTGACAGCTGCAGGCAGGAAGTACTTGTACCAGGGCTTACCTGGGTATGAGCGTGTTGCAGCCGCTGGGGTCCAGAGGGTTGATGTCGCAGCAGGTGTAGTCGAAGGTGCCGTTCCACAGATGCTTGGCCAGCTGGAAGGCCACCTTCCTCTGGGCCAGGGTCACCTCCTTGCCATGCCACACGTACACCTCGCTGCCAAAGTCAAACACCAGCACCTGGGAGGAAACCACAGAGCATGACTTTCCCTTTCAACTTCAATGAAAAGGTGTTTTTGGGGTCGGTGTCAACCGCAATTAACTTTTGTGTAAATCCTGGAATTTACTTCACATATGTACAGATATTAAGGTTGGTTCAGTGATTGATCCCACCAGGGCTATTACTAGTGCATGATATTTTCAAAATGAAAGCCCAAACCCATCTTTCTTTTAAACTGCGGCTGCCTGACTCCACTGACCTCCTTGGACTCCAGCAGGGTGCTGCGCGGGACCTTCCCCCACTCGTCGTCGTCAGGGACCAGCTTGTCGTCTAGCAGGCGGAAGATGCAGTTGGTCTCCACGATGCCGTTCTCAAAGTGCTCGTCCTCCTCTGGTGGGCCCGCCGCTGGGCAGATACAGAACACAACATACACATCAACCTGATGCACAGATATAGTAGTATAGTATATAGTCATACATGAGATTTAAAGGAAAACCAAAACAACTATTACTATTTTAGATGTAAAGTGATGTAGTGGGTTACATGGTGTGATATGGATTGATCCCGGTCCAACTCTCGACTTGAATGCACAAAGTTCTCAAATCGTAGGATAAGCTGTAAATATGGATTCATATCGCTCTCTACAGGTTCTAGACAGCCTCTAAATTAAATAAATGAAAGGTTTCTACCAGAAGTGTGATAGAAGCTTTCTTTGTGTTATGTTGGTAGTGGGCAGGGACTAGGTTAAACAACGTGTTTTAATTTCCTTTAAAAGGGGACTATTGTAAAGAATGAATGACCTATATTCTTTTTTTAAGGGCTTTTGTGTCTTTATGATAGTGAAGAGGGTCAGGAAAGTGGGTTGAAGAAGACAGGCAATGAGCGCAGGTGGGAAACAAACCCAAAAAAGCATATTGCCTACATGGTAAGCGCACTAGCGCGTTGATGATGAATCCCTATTCTGTTTATGACCAATGGTTTTTCTCATTTTTAGCCACAGAATCCTACACCTGTCCAAACCCCAATGTAACAGTGCTGTGTGTCGCTGTGTGTAAACAACAATCCTTACGTCGGTAGGTGGCCTGTCCGCCCAGCACGGCCCAGAACTCCTGTGCGCCAGGACCCTGGGGGTTCACACCCTCCTGGATGGTTTGGACCTGGTTGGCCCTGCAGCCCACGTCTCTCTTAGTCTGAATGTAGGAGGCCAGGTCCGCCGCCTAGAGTAGAGGAGGAAAGGTTACATTAAAGTTACGCTAAAGCCTTGAGCAAGGGTTAGACATTAGAATGCATTCTTACAAGTTTAAAAGAATGCATTAAAGGAAAATTAGAAAAATCATACATGACCACAAAGTCAGGCATTTTCCATTATGCATGCAAGTCAATTTGAGATAGCGTAGTATAATATCGTATGCATGGAACACAAGAGGCAATACAGGAAACAAGAAGACAGGGTCTCTAGTTGGCTAGAGGGGCTATAGTTTCACCTTGGCTTTCTCGATGACGTTGGAGAACTCGCCGATCCAGAGGAAACAATGGTCTGGGGTGACCAGCAGGAAACAGTCTCCACTGTTCAGGGACGACGCTCTGGGCTCCACTAGCCTGGTCTGGACATGCCGTCGTCCTAGTGAGAAGACACCACCACAGTGGTTGGACAACCTCAGTCAATCAAAGTCATTTTAGAAGTTAGAGCATTGGATTGGGCATCTTTTCTGGTCCTGTTCTAAGCTCAGAGGTTTTTGGTTTGACATTTTTAATTTGTACAGTGCTGTTTATAATAGACAACTGGTTCCTGACTGTCTCTTAGTGACTCTGGGCTGCTCCAGTGGTTCTTTGGCTCTCCCCTCCGCTTTACAACAAGCCCTCATGTTTGGTATGGTTATTGCAAAACGGGTCATCCTAACGGAGTGGAAGTCAGCTTCCCCTCCCTGCTTCAAAAGGTGGCTAGATGATATGGTTTCCTGTTTATACCTGGAAGAAGTTTGGTTTTCTATGTCTAACTCCCTAGATAAGTTCAAGAAGATCTGGGGCCCTTTCATAGAATACATCAGGAAGGACAGACCACAATCTGGGACCCCTGGGACCTCATAAATACACTTGATTTGATTTGATTACATGTTAGTTGCCAGAGGGTTGTAAAGAGAGCAAGATCTTTTTAAATACACAACACAAAAAAACGCACCCTCCCTCTCTACGACTCTCCGTCATTGAGAAGTATTGCTTTCACGCAATTCCCTGAACCAATCAGGGAAGAGAGGAGCAGTATACAATCTAAATTGTCTCATACAGAGGCAGGTGCGCAGTCAACCAGAACAGATATTCTCACAGAGAAATTCACTCATTAATATCTGATTACACTTGAATAATAGCTCTTGAATCTTACCTACAGAACATTCAACTGAGGAATACATGAGGACAAAAACACCTATTGACATTTATTTTTCTTTGTCTTCATAATCTTATGTCTCTTGCGTTTGCTGTGCACATTGAAGTGTGACGAGTGTGACATAAACAACAGCGCGGAGACCCGGCAGCAGCGTTGTGCATCTGCAGCTCATTGATCAGAAGAACTGGAGACTCGGGTGGGGTGAGGTCACACACCAGATACTACCCAACTAAACCTCCCCTCAGGACATGAGCACCTTGAGATGGTGTGTGTGTGTGTGTGTGTGTAGTGGGGGGGTTTTATAGAAAGGGTGAGGACCTTGGACGTGCCCTTGTTGATGTAAGTAACACTGCAGCAGTCGAAAGGACTGAAATTCAAACCCTGTCCTTAGGTGCTGCAGTGGGTGACGTTCTACTGTGTGTGTGTGTGTCTGTGTGTGTGTGTGTGTGTGTGTGTGTGTGCTTGACAATGCCTTTAAATATTTAACTGGCACTAATAGTCTCCCCTCTCCTTCCCTCTCTCCTCATTCATCACTTGATCAGGTACTCCCCCCCCCTCTCCCTCAATCCAAGAGTTCCTTTCTTTCGGTTCCTTCCTCTACCCGTGTTTCTATGGCCTCCATCCTGGGCCTGTTCATCAAAAGGCCAACAAGGGAAATGCAAGTCAATAAAACAAGCATTGTCAAGTCACAGTAAAAAAAAAAATATATATATATATATATATATATAAATAATATAATTAGAAAAAAAACAACCTTATTGGAAGTTAAACTTCAAGGGTGATGGAGCGTCAGGCGATATCGTGAGCGCGACCAATCAATCATTTGATCCCACAATGGTGGTTGCTCAGGGGCCTTGAGGGTGAGGTGGAACGCACTCTTTCTTTCAAAAGAAAAGTGTCAATCTCTCGTCCTCATGCCCTGGGCGCTAAATCTCTGCGGTTGACCACCACTCCCAGTGCCTTCTCCGCAGAAAAACACGTGACATATGCACACGCATCCATTGGATATTAAATATACCGCCAGTGTAGCAGCCGCAGACAGGGATAGTATAATGGTTAGGGTGTTTGACATTCAGCTAAAAATGGTACTGGGTTTTATCCCCAATGTACGCAGCCTACCTGTAGGCATTCTTGAGCAAGAAGCCTAACACCTATACCTGATCCTAAATGAGATGCATATCAGTTCACTGTAAGCCCCTCGGAATAAAAGCATCTGCTAAATGACTAAATAGTAGTAATGGACCCGTATAGAGTTTCAGAATGGAAAACGACGGAAAGCCCATACAGTTTCTGTCTTCCGTTAACCAAATCTAAAAACATTATGCACACCAACCGCTGCGAATCCTGGGGAAAGGGTCAGATAACCACTCTGTGAAGTCTCAAGTTGTTGCAGACGTCGTCAAGTAGGCAAAAAGAAATACCCTTCCAGCCTCCTCCAAGGGAGAGGCGTGGGAGTGAGTGGACATCTTCCTGATGAGCCCCCCCCTGTGTGTGTGTGGGAGATGAGTGTACCTTTCGGTCCCGTTACACACTTCAAAGAACACATGTTCACAGAGGAAATGTACGTCATGTACCAGCAGACTCTCTGGAGTGTGTGTGTGTGTGTGTGCGTGTGCGTGTGCGTGTGTGTGTGCGTGTGTGTGTGTGTGTGTGTGTGTACACACTTCTTATCACAGCTGGTGATAGGGAGTTTAAGCACCATAAGCAGCTTTTACAATAACCGCCGTGCACTACGGCACTCGTCCAATCCCTCTGAAGGGACTTGAGCAGCCACTAAGGAAGAAGAAAGAACCCAGCTTTTTGTCACTAGAATAGATACAGAACCAATTCAGATAATTAAGCTTGACTTGTGACGGTGACCAGAACATTAGATGACTTAAATGAGGTCAATTTGCCTGGGAGTGTTGTCGGTTGCCAGGCAACGGTAGAAAGTTGGTTTGATATCAGCTGATGTGTGGACTCTGCGTTCATGAGCGAAGCGGCGACACGTACGCCAGTCAAACGGAATTAGCATAAAGATATGAAGAGTGATTGTCGCTTGTTCGCTGGATTGTTTGTCGTTTGTTTAGCAAAATGATTGGTAGTCGGCAATAACCACGCTCAAAAAGGTTTGATCGTAATATGAAGCGAGTAGAATATGAGACCTTTGACAAGTGGTAGGTAACGTCTTTTCTGATCAGAACCAAAGCTGATATAGCGCATGGCGTGTGAAACAGTTATAAGCTTTTAATGTATTTTACACTGTAGACGTTTTTCCTTTCACAAAACACACAAAATCGATTAACGCTTAAAATCATATACGTCGAGATACCGCAGAGGTACTGAATACAGAGAAGGTACTGAGTGATGCAGTACAGTGGAGTTGTGCTTCAGGAGGTTGCCTATATAGTGTATAAGGAACTGACGGACATGATGGCGTGTTAGCGGTGTGTGTGTGTGCAGAGTGAGACCGTGGCCTGCTGTTTGCAGCTACCTGACTGCGGGGCTCAGAGGCTCGTGAGTGGTAGGGGACGTGGGTTGTGGAGGTGGCTGAGGCCCCCAGCAGGCCGGGTGCGGTATGGCGCTGGAACCTGACATCCGCACACGTGGTACAGTCAAAGTTACTCTTCCAGACCATCACCTATTTGGATGGGGGGAAAAGTGAATATATTACCGCAAGCACGCCCATTTAAAGTACGTGGCAATACAGTTTTCATAATACAGCCTAAAATATACACGTGATTCAATTTCCCCATTGACATCGAGATTAACAATCATCTTTTAATGAAATCAGAACATTAGTGGATGTATCAAGTTACTCAGCTATATGTAGGATAAATGCTGCTTGCACTCTCTCTACAATGTAACTACCCAAACGACCTACATTTATTTGAGATGGTGGAAATGAAAACACCTTTTACATCATCTTCATGACCTGTGTGCCTAGTATTGGAGGGGCACAGTAATGAGGCATGCACCCTTTAGACTCCATAGCCCCACAGTCTCT
Organism: Merluccius productus; assembly: GCA_027122695.1. Taxonomy (NCBI): domain Eukaryota; kingdom Metazoa; phylum Chordata; class Actinopteri; order Gadiformes; family Merlucciidae; genus Merluccius; species Merluccius productus. The sequence goes on from JAOPJI010000135.1 coordinate 1,509,913, forward strand.
CCATTCTGTATGGGATGAACGCGTGAAGAAGACGTTACCTGGTCGTCCGATCCGCCAGAGGCAAAGTACTCTCCGGTCCGGGAAAAGGCCACACAATTGGCAGGGCCCTTAGTGACGGATAGAGAGACACAGATAGAGAGAGCAAGAGACAGAGAGGAAGACAGAGAGAAACAGAGACAGAGGGAGAGAGACAGAGATACACACACACACACACACACACACACACACACACACAGATAAATACATTGTATAACAATCATCAATTGAACATCAATCACACTATTGATTTAGTTATGGAAAATAAATTAACCATTTCACAGTTAAGATGAGGCAGATGAGGGCTGGGGGGAGATGACTACAATCCTGCTGATCACTAGTATGCAACTACGCATTGATCTTGTCTCATCACTTTTACACAATATCAATAATGGCAGTCTATGTGAAGTACAGCAAATTGACAAAACATCCAAACTGAAGTGTATCCTGTTGAGCTACATAATAAATAATGGCAATATATGAAGTAGCGCCTTTCTAAAAATCCAAGGCACACAACGCAACACAAAAAAAGAACAATGTAGTTTAAAGTTCAGGTGCTATAAAGGCACCAAAGACCTGACTGAAGAGAAAGACTAGGACTGCTATGTTGCAACATGTTGTGAACGTGACTACCGTACTCTCACTCCCCGTTTACCATGCAACATGAGAAAACAAGGCAGAATCGAGGTTGCCCTGAGAGCCCTTCTCCTGCCTGGTGTGGTTACCAGACAGGAAAAAGGCTAAAATACAATAAAAAAAAGATATTCCTTTTTCTTCCCTCGGTGTGTATTTTCTTGTCCTCACAAAAGGAGGTCAACAATGTCACCCAGAGCCCGTGTTTACAGATGAACAAAACACAAGAGTCAAACAAAAGGAATGTACACCGAGGCAACAAAAAGGGAAGAAGAGAAGAGGGGCTAAAGAAGGCGAGCGGGGAGTCTCGGCGGGCGACCAGACAGGCTGGTTTGGGTGAGGAATGGTTTCCCAGAAGCACCTGGGACAAGCAGACGGTGTCACTATGGCAACGCGACGGCCTGACAAACAGCATGTTCTGTCTTTGCTCTGACTAATACCCGCTGCCAGCCTGGCATTGGACATGGCCACACACACACACACACACACACACACACACACTAAACACAAGCATGTACACACATGCACGCGCACACACACACACACATACACACACACACACACAAAGAGCCGTGAACCCCACTGGCACATGTCATGTGTTGACTAGAGGAGCTGCAGACACCAGACAGACCCCACATGGTCTAGTATTAAAATAAATTAGATGGATACTTTTTTTTTTTTTCACATTTGCAACGAGAAACGCTGCCCCTTTTGTTGTTGTTGTTGTGGTGGTGGTTTAGTCAACTCAAACTGCAGAGGCGTATTCAAACCTACTTCAGGCTATATTCCAACCAGAGTCTGACTATGCCACCATGCTATGATGTAGCAATAGTGTAGCATTGTGGTGTCTGGTGTTGCTATTGTGTGGCATGTGGCGTAGTGTAGTAATAGTAGTAGTTTTAGCATTTTGGCGTTGCCATAGTGTAGCATTTTGATGTAGCTATAGTGTAGCACTGTGTCCCTTTCTGTGAGATTCACCCTTTGAGTTTAATGTGTGTCTTATTTATATTTATTAAACCTGCACTATATAACTTTTCTACTGCAGCTATTTACTCCATTAAAAAAAACACCCTACCACCACGACAGTACATGTTTTCCTTAACCGGGTCATCAGGTGGATTTCAGATGGCTGGAAAATAAATTCAATTAAAGCAAATTGATGCATCTTCAGACAGGGTCTCCCTGAGGCTCCTGTCCAAAAGGCAAGGCAAGCCTCTCAGTGTGCACACAAGAGAGAGACACACACACACACACACACACACACACACACACACACACACACACACACACACACACACACACACA
>JAOPJI010000135.1:1528267-1540767 GCA_027122695.1 Merluccius productus
GTGTGTGTGTGTGTGTGTGTGTGTGTGTGTGTGTGTGTGTGTGTGTGTGTGTGTGTGTGTGTGTGTGCGTGTATCTGAAAACAGCAGGAGTGATGATGTAATGATCTAAAAGGGCGTTTTATTCACATTACTGCTGTTTCATCCAGAATGGCTATGAAATGTCAGCAAAGTCACAAAGTCATTTAAACCTGCCATGCAGAACAACACTGACATTGACAAGCACATAGCTTTGGATTTGACATTCAGGATGTCAAATTCAATCATCCAAGAAAATCCAAGAATAATTTTGTATTCATATTTTGCTACGTGTATTATATGTGCTCCACATATGTGCTCCACTAAAGAGGCAACAGAGATGTGATTGTAGGGGCAAAGCCACCATGTGAATGTGCATCATTATCACAGAGAAATCTGTGATAATGAATAAACAAAACAGAATATAAGCTTTGATGATATTGATTAATTAACTACAACATCTAGAAAACTATTCAAATAAGCTTTGTCCCAATATCATGAATTGCATTTCTTATTGTACCCACACATTCATTATATAAAGAGTTTACATGAAAGCTAGATGCAGATAGTCACTGTTGTTTTTAAAGTGCACCTTTAAAAACATGAATCAACTGACCCATGCTTGCTATGACACATACGCTATGAAAGAAGCATATGAAGAGCAGCATGTTACTTATAACGAGCTAAACAATGAGGGCAGGGCATGTCGTCTTTACTTCAAGACGATGTGACATGAAACTTTTTTTTACAACTCAAGTAATGGAAACAACAATATGAAGATAAAAGCCACAAGCATTCCTCTTATTTCTTATTTCATGAAGATCCCATGCTGAGCATTAAGCTCGGACAAGCAACGCCTGTTGCAGTAAACTCCACTGTTCATTGGTTCACAAGCAGTCAGAAGCCAGAACAGAAGCTCAGTGATTGGAAGCCGGTCAAGCTTACGTGTCCTCCCTGATTGGCCTCTAAGTCACCGCTGGATACCGCAGGGGTAACCATGGGCTCAGCCTCCTGTGTGGACATTCCAGTCATTACCCCCTCAAGTTGGTCACAGTGTACCCTCTGTTACAGTTATCCCCACTTTTAAAACACTGGTGGTGTCTAACACTGGTCGTCTCATTCATTCATTCCACTTAATTCTGACACTTTTATGGATGGATTCAAGCTAGATTTTTGTTTTTGTTTTATTGTGTTGAATCTCCTTACCGTTTTTTCTCCTCCACCAAGCACAATGAAATATTTGAGTGCATAATAAAACTTGATGAGCTTGAGTGATATGTAAGGAGATAGGGTGTATTTGCTTACAATATACTCAGTGTCTTCAGGTAGCAAGGCACCTGACTATTATCAGGCACCTGACTATTATCATGGTAACTTTGCCTCAAGGATTTTCTACTGCAGATTCTGCTTCATACCAAAATATATGAATAATTGGAAAGATGATTTTGGGTTAAACAACAGCACTTTTGGGATTTTCTTACAATGTATAGTATACTATCAAAAATGTCATCCGTCTCAACCACACCCGCTGTGCTGTACAATTACTGCTGTGTTTGCACTTCAAGGAAACTTAAATGTTGCCACCAGGAGAACCTCACCTTGTCCACCTCTCCCTGGGTGATGGGCTGGGTCTGAAAGCGGGCGTTGGCCCGGCGCTGGCGTGTGTCGCCCCCCCTATCCCCAGCCCCGCCCTCCTCCTCGCCGGCCTTCTCGGTGGAAGGGTGCGAGAGGCGGTTGAACAGGGCCATCTTCTCTGCCAGGCTAAGGCTGGACAGGTCTGGCTCATCTGACACCAGGGGCCCCTGGCCCTCCAAGTTCCCTCCTCTGGGACCCTGGGCAGGAGAGGGCCGCCCCTGCTGAGGAGGCTGCTGGGGATCTCTGGGGTCCTGGTTCTCCTTCTCCTGGTCCTGGTTGTGGTCCAGGACCGCCGATCCTGGCTGGGAGGAGCTTTGGATGCTAGGGGACAGTAAGGTAACTAAGTTAGCAGGTTTATTATAGTCAGCAAAAGATTCGAACTTCATGCTTCACAAAGTGATAGAAGCAGGGGTGAAATTCCCAGGGGGGACCGGGGGACGTGTCCCCACCAGTGTTCAAAGGGACCTATTTTGTCCCCCACCCAATATTTCAGCGTAACGTCCGACGATCTGACTTTGTGGATGAAGTGACTGGTTCTTTTACATGGTTGCTGGTTCTTTTACATCGTTGGCTCAAAGTTGTTTCTGAACCTTTGACATTTCCAAAAAGAGACACTATCATTACCTGCAGTGTTTAATTTGACAGTAGGAGAAATGGTTGGAAACTGGGTTCTGCATCATGCTAACGGAGCTCTAGTGTAAACACATGTCTCTTCCCTGCCCCTAAGGGGAACACAGCTACCTAGTCCCAAGGAGGACACCAATGCGAATATGTGGGGAAGAACAAATAGCTGGGATAGTATGAGATGGTAAAAAAAACTGCAGCAGTGAACAGTGGCCAGCAGAGGGCAGTAGACTAAAATGTCTGTCCGGTGGCGTTCATCTTGAATACCAAGTGAAGAATTATTAGAATGTTGCTGATTCAATCATAGTCCTAATGCTGGCACTATTATGGGTCTAGCACAAGCTACTGAAAGAAAATCCCAAATTGCATGCATGAATTACACACGCATGCACAAACACACACACGCACACACACACGCACACACACACACACACACACACATGCTGGTACCTGAAGCTAGTTGTGTTGGTTTTGACTAAAGTAGGACTGGGGTTTCGGGCCACGGCAGTGTGAACAGCCACAGGATGTGATGTCACAGTAGTGTCCCTAAAGAAGACAACCAATAGAATTGGAAAGGTGTCACACACACAGACAAGACATGAGAGAAGGTGCAATATTTGATGTGATGCAAATTGTTGTGAATGATGGGGGAGAGGAGAGGAAATGAGAGGGGAGGGGAGGGGAGGGGAGGAAATAAGGGTAGCAGAACAGATAACACTAAGGATGCGTTCACATTACAGCTACAGGCCTGGCTGCTCAATTCAGATATGATATTTTGCCTCTATGTGCTATTTTCTTATAGCACATGTTAGTTTCACAAATCAGACTTTAGATTAATTATTTAAAGTCTGATAGCAGACAAACTAAAATCTGAGTCAAAGGGGCATTTAACTTTGTTTCGCTTCATATTAGTTTTGACCAACCATGTCGCTGGATCTGGGATCTGTAAGCACGTAATTGGCTATTAACAGCGAACGCAAACTCTGGCAGCAGTAGTAAACTTTAAAAAGGTGTCTGTAAAGGTTTCAAATCAACACCCTGTAGACTTGCCAAGGTAGAAATACACTTATTAAAATCCCCTCCTGAAAGCTTCATCCACTTGCGTGAATGGGTTTTCTTCGGCAGAGTATCTCCGTAACACAACAGCAAACAAGTTAGGCGTAACTCCGCCTCTTTCACTGTCTGGTTTCCGGCCCAGGCTCTGTGCCGTCTCCCCCAGAAGATCCAAGATTAAGTGCATGTAAATTCGTGCTTTGTACCACTTTGGACCTGTAATGTGAACTATGCTACATTAGGAACTACACTAGAAACTTAAAAAGCAACCGTCACTCTCACTATTTTTTAATATAAGCGGAAACAGAGTTGTCTTTTCACAACACGCATACTTTCATATTAGAAAATAGCTGAGTGATAGCTGAGTGACGGTTCCCCTAAAACCTAAGAAGAGGAGATTGACTGGTCATATGAGGGACATACGTGGTGGCGGTGACCACCTCCCTGCTGGTGACTGGCTGGGTGTGAGAGCGGTCCTGGACTCGTCGGAGACGCCTCTCCACCGCCATGTTGCGCGAGCGAGGCTTGGGCACACCTCCGTCCGACGCCTTCTCCAACTCCTTCAGAAAAACATAGAAACATGTCTCCAATTAAAAACCAAGAACAGGTTTAGGTCCAAGCTGTTGTAAGTCCTGGTCAGCATTTGCAAAATAAACAAAACAAATATGGCAAACGGGATGCATGAGATTAACTTAAAAAAGGAAGTAAAATATTGCATTGTAAAATGGATTGGATCGCTACATATTACAAAATAAGGACTTAAAGTTAAAAACTGTTTAACAAACTTGATGCCTATAGAGAATCAATGAATGAATGAATGAGTGAATACCCTGAAGAGAGATCTCTTGGCAGCCACACTCATCTTGGCTCTCTCGTCCAGTGTCTGCTCATCTGTGCCTTCGGGATGAGAACAATGAGGTTATGCTATAATGTAGTATACTATACATATCTATATGTAGCACTGGGAAGCATATAACAAAGCAGACAAAAAGTGACTTTAATTATTAATTGATGTACAGTTATGCTGACCTCAAAGCCAAACTCTATTATATAGTATAGTACACTGTAGAGTATTATATAATACTGCATAATATACTTTAACAATATAGAGATAAAAGACCATTTGTTTACCCTCAGAATCCTGTAGCTGGGTTGGACTCATGCGGGACCTTGGCAAAACAAAAACAAAAACATTGGCATGACCATACTGGACAACCGTCACAAGAATACTTCATTCTGATAGCTGTCAGCTGTCAACAAAATGCTTGTTCTCTTGCCATAATCGATTGTCGGTCGTGTTTTAATATGGTATGGTACATCCCTTTCTTTTCAAACATCACCAAAATTTAGTAATAGATGTGCACATATTAATGTCGTAATATCACAAAGTATGTAGTGTTATGCATGACTTATAAGTATAATTGTTTTTGTACTTGCAAGTCATGCATAACACTACATACTTTGTGAGTTGTTAATTCCTGTATGATATTTCGTTTTGAAAGATTGTTGAAGAAGTTGTTAGTACATAATTTAAAAAACCATAGAGGACTGTATAAACCAAAGAGGACTTTTATTGTGAAGTCCTCCTGTCTGTACCTATGGGATTCCATGCGCTCTGCGGAGGTAATGGGCTGGGTCCGGAAGCGCTCGGACATACGATTGTCCTGTCCTGGGGTGATGTAACGCCGTGGCCTCCGGACACCCCTGTCCCGCTCACCGCCACTTCCATTAGCCACGTCCACTTCCACTGCTGACAGATCTACTTTAGTTGGCTCCCTTTAGGTGTGACGCGTCCAATAGGAAACATTGACAAAGAAGATCACATACAGAGGAAATTCAAGCTGTGAGTGACTGATCATCAGGATTAGGTACAATTGCTTCCGACATGATGACATTTTTTCAGTGGGTTGGTTAATTGTCTTCTGGAAACCACACAGCAAGTTATCTGAGTAGGTCAGGCAGTGGGTCACTCACACACTGATACTGCAAGACAAGTTGAGCGCAAACCAAACGGCACAGCGACAGCTGTGGCAGAGTAGCCGTACGTCACTCATGACATGCACCAGTGTAACCGCCAAAACGTTCCAACAAAATAAGCACTCAAACAAATGAAGGTTGATGAACCTATTGCAAATTCCAGAGTAACATAGCATGTAACGTAGTACTGTAGTGAAACTCAAGCCCCTGGATGACAATGTTCTCTCAATCTCATAATGCTTTTGCAGTTTTCATGAAAAGGTTATAGGTCAGATTACATAAGATGTCCACAGCACAGCACACTTGCACGGTTAGACAGTGTTCGGCAATGCAAGTCAGCGGCCCCCCATGCCGGTTCACCTACAGCTCTGGCTTGCGATTGGCGTTCTCCAGGTAGGAGTGGCGCAGCTGCGCTACGGACACCCGGGTGTCCAGGGAGCCCACCTCCCCATTTGCCACCCCCCCTGCACCCGAGGCTGCTACCTCCCGGCCGACCACCACCCGCTCCATGGTGCGGTACATGGCTGAGCGCTGGCCCACACCCACGTCTGACATGGAGCGGGTGCGGACCTTAGGCTTGGGCCCCCCTCCACTGCTGCTGCTCAACTCCCCGCTGGTGCCAGGCCGGACCCGGGGCAGGATGGATGAGCTCTTCCGGAGGTACATGTCCGAGTCGGACCGCTGGTGTTCCTGGGTCTCTTGCTGGGTAAGGGTCTGATGCTGCAGGTTCTGAGGCTCCTGAGGCCGTTGCAGTTGGATCTCCTGAGGACGTTGCAGTTGGATCTCTTGAGGGAGTTGCAGTTGGATCTCCTGAGGACGTTGCAGTTGGATTTGTTGAAGACGTTGCAGTTGGATCTCCTGAGGACGTTGCAGTTGGATCTCTTGGGGACGTTGCAGTTGGATCTCTTGAGGGCGTTTCAGTTGGATCTCTTGGGGACGTTGCAGTTGGATCTCTTGAGGACGTTGCAGTTGGATCTGTTGAGGGTTTTGCTGTTGGAGCTCTTGAGGGCGTTGCAGTTGTGTCTCTTTGGGTCTCCTTTGGAGCTCCTGCTGGAATCGTTGGGACTCTCGTTGTTGAGACTCTCGTTGTTGAGACTCAAACTTCCTTTGCATGTCGCCCCCTCTGAGGTTCCGGGGTGTTTCTTGCGGTAGCTCGTACTGTTCCCGTTTGGGGGGATTGTGTGACATGTGAACGGGTTGGTGCTGGTGAACAGGCTCCCTGTGGTACACCAGCTCAGGAAGCTGCTGCTGGGGCTGTTGGGGCTGTTGTGGCTGCTGGGGATGTTGAGGCTGCTGGGGATGTTGGCGTGGTGGGGTGGCATGGGGGGGTGGGGGGTGTGGCTCCGTTGACCTGAACGATGTGATTTCCTGGCCATCTTGATCTTCCCCCGTTGACCTCTCCCTGGCAGTCGGCCCTCTTGCTTGGTCCCAGTCTCTCTCCCGAGGTCGCTCCCTCTTCCAGTCCTGCTCGGGCTGGGTTGCCCTCCGCGCTCTGGGACTGGCCGTCTCCGACTCGCTGTCATCACTCTGACCTCCGTCCACACTCCTCTCCCGCCGGCGGATCTCTGAGGGCAGCACCGCCTTCCTGCTCTTCAGCAGGCCCTCCGTGTGAGGCTCCTCCTTCAGCGCCTGCCTGGCCTCCAGTCTGGCCTCCCTGTGGGCTGCAAAGATCTGGTCCGCACTGACCCTCCTCCGGGGCTGCACCTCTGGAGGACCTGGCAGCCTGGTGGTGGTGTTGGTCGCCACTGGGTTAGTATGGTTCACCGCTTGTCCCGGTTCTAGCTGGTGCCCTGGGCTGGGATATGGTTGGTATGCAGACCTTTGGTAGTTTTGGTCCGAGTGCTGAGATTGCACAGCGTACTGAGGACCACCGCTGGCCTGACCATGGGGTCTGGCCTGCAGTCTCTCTGGGCTCCACTCGGATGGCCTGTGGACGGCATCATCCCGTGATAGTCTCTCTCTCACTCTGATTCTTAAAGGGAGGAGGACAGATGACGAGACAATCAAAAGGGAATAGTTATAGTTGCTTTTCAACTTGTTTAACTTTATTTGAAAAATAAAAATAAATTTAAAATAATTAAAAATAAATCTACATGTAGTGGTTCCTTGTGATGGGTTGTAAAACAAGACATTTTAGATTACCACGGTAGCCACAAATATAAAGCATGAAAAATATACATAAATATACATAATATATCATTATGTATAAACTGATTCAATAAAACTCATGTCTAATTCAACCCAAGCCACAGAGAATGCCAGTCGAGGCCAAGAGTATGACACAGGACCAAATCAGAACCTTCCCTAAAATAGCAACAAGGTCATGTAGCAACATAGTCCAGGTTTAACATTGATTCAAAGTTCAAACAACTCTCTTGCACTGTCCCCTTTACGCTAAAATAGTAAGCGGAACTATTTTAATCCATGGTATCCTTAAGTAGGTAGGCGTTGCATTAATCCCCTTTGCATTTGCCATGGCATCAAGTGGTTTACACTGCAAGAGAACATACAGCTCTATCGCTGCCTAACATCCTGGTGTAGCTTGGCCAGCTGATATCGTCACAGGAAACAAAGAAATGAAATGTATAAATGAACATAGACCAGCGGTCTATGTTCAAAGATGGGAAAATACATAGAATTTGTAAATGTAAATGAAAATCCTATTTTGTTGTTATGGGTAAATTATACCAGAGGTAGTTACGACCAAGCAACCTGATTGGGCAACTAGACGTTTAGAACATGATCAAATGAGAAATGCCTTATTACTATGAATATTACACAAGCACGCCATTGATTCAACCCATAACACAGTGCTAATAGCTTAAAAATGCATGTGAAATTCGCAGCTGTAGTAGCAAAGTCTGTCCATCAGCAAATATCTTATACAACAAGATTCAGCTAGCAACACGTTTTTGTGTGTGGTATTTTTTCAGTTTGGGAAATCCCACGCCAATAATGACGGTAAAGCACACCCTCTCATGTAATATTGCTTAGAAATAGCCACACTCCCATACTTACCGATGTGAATATAGAGATGAACAGCTTGTTACCTGCTTGTGACTAATGTTCTATGAGATCTACTAATATGTTGCAAGCGTTGCCAGTAGAGACCAGACATTATCCTAATTAAAAAACAGACCTGATGTCCAACCCTTTTCAGGGGTCAGAGTGTTCCCTCACAGTAACGAATATGTATGTAGATCTCAGTGAAGATCTAGTGCAGCCAGTGACGGTATATCAATCCCCATATGTCTTGAAAGACTTCCAACACTTTGCACCGATTAGATCCGATTGGATTTAGTTTTGAAAATAATTCAGTTTCAGAACAATGATGACAATGGTCTAATTTCTTTTTGAGGAGATGGAGTTGATGTTGCTGACCGCTATATTATATTTTCACAACAGGCATATGAAGCAACAGCGCTTGCTTATTAGAAAATAGCTGAGCGTGACGGTTCCCCTTTAAATCTTTCTTCTACGTGTGAACATCATATGGTGTGGTGGTGTTAGCACTGCAGCCTTTCTAAGTTGGGCCTCACCATTCTTAGCCTTCCTTGCAGTCTTTCATAAACTCACACAGCATATGGTGGGTTTATATTTGAACCCAGAACTGGTCTAGCGTGACAGGACTCTGGAATCATATTATAGAAGGTTTTCACCCCCGTGCAACCATAGTAAGTTGCTAGCAACAACTTGATGGTTACTTTTGACCACCCTAAGTCAAAAATACAATAATAGAAATATAGCCTTTATAGTCGTGTTTCCATGTAATTGTCAAGTGAATTTTAAGCAAACTTTTGAAATGTCGCAAAAAAATAGCGAATTAGGCGTGTTTCCATCAACCGGTTTGGGGTGAATAAACTAGGCTACACTAAGCATAGTTTTGTCAGAAGTTGGCTGTATAGGTTACGTTACGCATTGCTGTATAAACAGTAGAAGAAAAAAAACAGGGGCCTTGGTCGTCTGAGAGAAATGGAGAGAGGTCTCCGGGAATTTGTTTCAATTGGGCAAGTCATTTTTCTTTCTTGTCAGCTAGTATTTGGCCATGTTTCATGCTGTCCGGAGCATTATGGGAATATACACTGACACACAAGTAACAAGTAACATCACATCATGAACGGTTTCATGTGCAGTATATGAGAATGTAAATAAGCAAGAGTATAAATAAACGTCACGGTGTGAATGGAATTAGAGCCAGGAGGGAGATGACTGCACACCCCTGAAAACACAATCTGAGTTCGTAAGATTATTTGCAAGAAATTAACTGCTGCAAGACCGCGTATAGCACCATTTACCGCCTTCCCAACTACTCTTTCTTTCAAAACTTTTAACAATCAGTCAGTCAGTCAGTTATGCTGCTTTCCCATTAGGGCAGATTCAGCTAGAACTTAACACCTAACACCTGCCACCTGCCAATGGCAGATAGATTTGACCATTTGGCAGGTAAAAAGTAAAAATCCTAAAAGTAAATGTTGGACCCTGCGTGTGGTCACTTACACTCACCCTTGTCTGTTGAGGATGCTCTGAGCTTGCTGCTCGATGAACAGATCCCCGGGGGAAATGCCGTAGCGTGCAGAGGGCAGGGAGGCGCGGCGGCTGCTGCGCGGAGAGCTAGGCACCGCCGCCATGTTGAAATCCCTGCTGGAGGCGGGCTGGCTCGGCTCCTGGGGGGCCGCGGGCTGGTGGTGGGGGTGAGGTAGTGAGGTCTGGGGCTGGTACTGCTCCTCGCTCCTGGGTCTGGACGCCACAAGGTGCTCCTGGGCTCCTCCGCTCCCCCGCCGGTAGTTCTCTGTATTCATTGCCCTCTCCCGCTCTGAAAACCGTCTGGGCCGTTCGTGTGTAGGGAGTGGAACTTGGGCGGGATGGCTGTGGCCGGAACTAGAACCAGAACTGGAGGGGAGGTCCTTCTCCGGGTGAGTGCGCATGTAAACCCGGCCAATGCCAGAACTGTACGGTACCCTGGGCTCCAGCCCTTCCTCCCCAACAGCCTGTCCATCTCTGTCTCGCCTGACAGGAAGTGGCTGTTGACCGGGAGAGTTCTGTGTCTCACGACGGGAGCGGTAGCGAGGGGTGTAGTCCAGGTCCACTTCCTGGTCCAGGAGGATGCCGTAGCGCTCTGAGAGCTGCCGCCGCCGCTCTGCCTTGTAGCGGGCGATGCGCTCCGCCTTGGAGCTGAGGCTGCCGGGGTCCGCGGACGCGGTGCTGGATGATACGGTGACGGGCTCAACGCGGACCACTGTCGGAGCTGCGCCGTGGCTACCGCTACCTCCACTGCTACCTCTGACCCGCGATGACCTGTCCGGAGACGACATATGCATCTGGGGTGCGTCCATATCTTCTCGGGTGTAGCGCCTCACTGTCAAAAGAGCATGGAAACACATTATGGATATTAGCTCTAGGACTTTTCAATTCTGTTGTGTTATTGCCGACATTCCAAACAAAGAGACCAAAGGCAACAATGATTTTAATGTTTAGCAAACAGCAGAAAGATGCTTACCATAGACGTGCATGGTCTACAAACACAATAACATGCCTCATAGAGCACAGAAAATTCCCGACGATGTGCATTGTGTATTTACTTATTTATCTTTTCCACGAGAGCTTTGATTAACAACAGCTAGGCAAGCCACACTGTACTACTAGTGCATTACATTCTTATAGAAAGGAAAGTCTTAGGAGTTCAGGATAACAATACAACCACATCAAAAGTGAGCAACAAACTTCATTAAAAATCATAATGTTAAAGACATGCAAAAGAAGCTAAGGAGTTTTAAAAACTGTCCGTGCTTAGGATACAGCTAGTCCAACAGTTGAGAGAAAGTCTTCATATACAGAAAGTCCTCATATACAGAAAGTCCTCATACAGAAAGTCTTCATATACAGAAAGTCCTCATGTACAAAAAGTCTTCATATACATAAAATCCTCCTCCACAGAAAGTATTCATTTACAGAAGGTCATCATATACAGAAAGTCTTCATATACAGAAAGTCTTCATATACAGAAGTCCTCCTACAAAGTCTTCACATACAGAAGTCTGCATTTTCAGAAAGTTGTCATATACAGAAAGTATTCATTTACGGAAAGTCCTCATATACAGAAAGTCTTCATAAAGTCTTCATACATACAGAAAGTCTTCATAAAGTCTTCATACATACAGAAAGTCTTCATAATATACAAAAAGTCTTCACATACAGAAAGTCTCCACAGTAAGGGGGGGTCCATGCTTACCCATCACACGTGGCTCACAGGGGTCTGAAGCACGCGTGTAGCGCGGTGCGTCCTCCTCCAGCATCCTATTGGCTACCAGACCCCCGGGCACCAGGGCTGGTGGAGCATCGCCCTCAATTCCCTCTAGGCGACGGGCTACCCTCTCCTTCCTGGCAAAGGTCAAAGGTAGGCAACTGTATAATTAAGCAAATAATACAAAAATCGTACGTCTCATGAATAGGAATTTAATGTCTATAAACGTCTAATACCTGTTCATTCCAGAATCACTCGGACCGGCTTTCTCAAACTGTTTCTTTAATTCTGAAACTGGGTGTTGGAAATGGATGATTACAGTTAGTTGTTTGGGTGAGACAAAACTGTAGTGAGAGCTTTTGGTGAAGGGATTGATTTGAAATGATAACTCTCACCCTTGGGCAGGACAGCCAAAAGATCAATATCTGAAACACTCTTGACCAAGGCCGTCCTATCGACCACTAAGATGTCACTCTGAAAGCTAAACAAACAACAGCAACAAGTGAAACATGAGGTTTACACATTAGACACTGGGGCTCAAGGTTGTTGTTTTTAAGTAAACGCAGAGTAAAATGAAAAGCAATGTTGAGACAGCAGGATTTAATGTTGTCATACACTAGTATGAAACATTTGGGAATTAGATCAGGACATCCTCAAAACACCCAGAAGTTCCTGTAAAACAAATAATAAAATACTTTTGATTCAAATACTAAAATGCAGCAGATGTAATACATTTTCTAATAAACACCATTTGACACATTTGTTTTGGAAGTCCTTAAACATCTAGGCAGCTATCTTAATCCCTGTTTGAGGAAGGGCTGTGTGTCTGTCTTAGTAACTAGGTCAATCGATCTCCAACACCCGATTCTTAGATCCTGCCTTAGTTGTAGGGGGATCAGCAAAGTCACCAAGACCAATTTAAATCACCCTATGTTTACCTCACGTCTGTATTGGC
>JAOPJI010000135.1:1546097-1557272 GCA_027122695.1 Merluccius productus
GTGTGTGTGTGTGTGTGTGTGTGTGTGTGTGTGTGTGTGTGTGTGTGTGTGTGTGTGTGTGTGTGTGTGTGAGTGCCTGTGTGTGCGCATGTATGTGTGTGTGTGTGTGTGCCTATGTGTGTGCTTATGTGTATGTGTGTGTGTGTATGTGTGTGTGTGTGTGTGTTTACCGAAATAGCCATTTTAGTGTAGACCGGGGCAGTTTAAAATACGACACTGAGTCTGAATGAGTATGAATTGAAAAGTGAGATGTATATTGAAATCAATCAGGAGGGGGGAGGGGGCTCGTCTTTCCTGTGATTAGTGACTATGGGAGAAAAGGGTCATTTTGAAACACTGAATCTTTTTTGTCCAGCATACAAATAGCCTAATTTACAATGTTACACTTTACATCTAAAGTTCACAGTTTTGATTCAGTGTTCCAGTAGGTAAATAGCATGAACGACTGACCATCAACGCTGCTACAAGTCCTCTCTAGCTAGAGGCATGGCAGGATCTAAGTTGATTGTAAGACCTAAGATATGAAACAGTGCTTAGTACAATAGTAGTATTTGGCATTGCCTTGAGTATAATGTAATGCATACATAATAAGGCGATATGATCCTTTCAAATTTACAGTAAATATGTCACTTGAAAATACTATAAGACAAAACTTGAGTTGATAAAATGCTACAGCTGCAAAAATGCTACATAACAATTAAGTGAACTCGGTTGAAGGAGGAAACATGGAAACATTTTTTTTTTACAAATTGATTGTTGATTGGTTGCACTAAAGTAACAGTGCTGTTTCAGAAAAAACACGTAAATACGGTCGCAGTGCTTTTCCCTTTCGCAAATACGCACGTTTTCTGTTCAGTAGAAACAGCATAACACATTGAATACCTTACAGGCAAGTAGTGGCAGTGACAACATAGTAGTGTTTTACATAAGATGAATGCACTGTGGAAGGAAAGAAAACAAATAAAGAGAGAAAGAACGAAAGACTGAAAGAAAGAGAAAAGTAAAAAGACATACATAGAGACGCAGACAGACAGACATAAAGAATGAAAGGTAGAAAGACAGATAAGGCTGAGGGGGATAACTAAATAATTTCACAATTGTATTTCTAACAATGTTACTCTGAACTTTAACAAAACCATATATGATTTGACTGGAAGACATACAAAGACTAGAAACAAACAAACAAAACAAAACAAAACGGACCATGTTTAACCTCAGATCACAGGAAATACAACTGAAATGATATTAAATATCATAAACAGCGTCCCACATTAACCTTATTTTAGCTTAGGAAAAAGCATTTTCAAATAGGAAAACATGGCACAATCGTTTAAAATGTCCATCGAACTAACATTCAACAATGATGCGCCCTACCTTTCACTGAACAACACTGTGTGATCAAGGCACACTGTCGGGCCAACCCATCCTACAAACAACCTTCCTAGTTTTTATTTAAAGCACTAGAAAATTAATTTGTACTCTTAATGTGATACTTTACAGACATATGATCACTTTCGGCTTGATATAAGTGTGGAGAAATAAAAATTCATGGCTAAATACAAAATATCTCTTAAAATATTTAAAATATATTTCCTTTTTTTATACATTATGCAAACTGATTAACAATTTTAATGATAACAAAAATAAATATTCAGTGAAATGCTGACTCTTTTAATACAGATGTATGGAACATAGATTTCTACCATGAAATAACCCCCCTATAACCAGATACCCTGACAGGATTCCCTGTAATATGACTCAAATGACATTAAAATCTCCTGACAACGGTTTCAACAGGTAGCTCCACTATGCCACTTAAGCTGTTTGTACAACGATATTGCTCTATCTCTATATCCACGTGATATTTTTTTCTTTTTGTTTTCTTTTTTTTGACGTTCTATTGTAGTTGTAGCCCTTAAGCTGCCGACTTAAGACTACAACTCCCACTTTACAAGCCATGCCATTATTGCTTCCGGAAAAAAATGACCTGGGATTTGGAGATCGTATACACCGCACTGTTACCACACCTTCAGCACAGCAGAGACACACACATCTGGATACAGAAGGCAACTCTCTCTCTCCCTCTCTCTCTCTCTCGCTCTCTCTCTCTTTATCTCTCTCTCTCTCTCTCTCTTTATCTGTCCCTCTCTCTCTGTCCTCTCTCTTTCTTCGAAAAACCAATGTGTCATAGAAATCTGCCTATGGATCTACTTGTGATGCATGTTAGTCACTCTTCACTGAAGAGCACCATGGGTAAGGGAGTTTATTAACATGTTGCAAAGCGATGAGAAAGGGCACAATATGTCATCATTAAGAAAATGAAAAGGCTGAAAAATCAAAACAGTTCTTGAGCCAGAGACAGTAATATCCAGTCTGATACAGTTCTTATAACGTCTCACGAGAAGAAAAATAAATAAAAAGTTAATTTTGGTGTAGATTGAATGGAAAATAACAGCTTATGCAACAGTAGCTCTCCTATGTCTACATTTGAGTTAAACATAAGCACTTACATTCATACCCCCACCCCCCCCTCCCAGAAAAAAACATCATCTCTCTGGGAGGGGAAAAGAAACAGACTATCTCTGCCTGTGGAGGATCAAAGTCAACCATCTTCACTACTATGTTTTCGTATGCACGACAGGATTGCATAACGTCTGCCAAATGAGAAAAGCATTGGGAAATAGAAGATCAAGCCGCTACAAGAAGACGCGCTAGTAGAAACCCTAGTGGAGAGGTGGGTGGGTTCGGGGTTCGGGGACAAGAGCAAAGAGCAAGAAGAAGAGGAAGGTCGGGGGGGTGGGGGTGGGCTGGTTGGGAAGTTGCCCCGCCCGGTTGGAAAGGGGTATGGGGGCGGTTTGGGGGGGCACCTCCATTTGGCAGTGGAACAGCACTCTTAGTAGTCGCCGCGGCGCCAAGGGGTGAAGGTGTACACAATGCTCTCGTCGGACAAAAAAAGGCCATTTCAGTTTTTGTTTTTTTCTTGTGTCTGTTTGTTTGTTTGTTTGTTTTTTTAGTCGGGGTGAAGATGAAGGCAATCTAGTAGGCAGCCAGGTCACAGTGTTGGAGCTAAAAAACTTCAGATGGTGGTGGCGGACGCAAGCTTTCTACTGTCCTCCCACTTGTCCTGTATCTCTGGGCTCTGTGGCATAAAGACAACACAAATAGAAAAATAAGAAATAGATTCACAGATAGCAGCCTCCTAACTCACATCAGAGTATAAACACATCCCAGGCTCAGACCATGAGAGTACTTTGGTAATTTGAGTTAACCTTGGAACAGCACATGGGTATGTCAAAAAACAAATCACCTGTCAATACAGTAGGCAGGGATATTTAAGAAGGAGTTTTACTTGACATACCTTGGATTCTGGCAGTAACCAGTCATTCGAAATGCAATCATTTAACTAAAACATGAAGCAAATGTCTCATTGTTTCTTATTGTTTAGTGTAATGTCACCATCTTGTGGCAGCCACTGGGCCTTGCTAGTTATAAGCTTTAATGTATGATAGAAACCTCTATTTGAACTATACAGTCTGGAGTCAGTTGATATACAGTGCCTGTCACCAGCAGTGTTTTTGGACTTCTCAGACATGTTTAAGGTGGCGATGCCCACACAGGATGATGAGCACACTTTGGGACGTCTTGATTAGACAGAAACATAGCGGTCCAATATGTTGAGCTATTTAAAGACATACGAAGAGGAAGGTTCAACGACATTCATTATTACATATGAAGATAAGATATGGGATATTATCTTTGCCAATTTTAACATTTGTTATTGTAAGTCATTTTTTATTAGTCTTGCCACAAATGGGGTGTCAATGCATTTTACAGAGAAGCTTGAACTGCTTCATTTAAATATTTTACTTATGTTTTACGTTTAAAATGTAAATATCACAAAGGATAACAATTATTTACATATTGAATATTTATTAGTTGAATAAAGCAGGTTGTTAAGTGTGGCACCATCAATACCATAACCGTTATTTAGTATTCCCATTTTTAATCGTAACCTACATTTATTTAACTTTACTACTTTCGATTTTGCTCTAATTAATATTCAACAAAATTACTATTCAAAAGCTATTAAAACACATGCACACGCACACACACAAGCGCTCAGGCACACACACACACTTGCTTGTTATAACCTGCTTTACAATTAAATGGAGCCTCTGAATTATTCAACAAACTACTGAAAATGGGCACATTCTCTATACCTTTACATGTATCCACCATTACACTTGGTATGGATGCAAAGATATGCAGATTGAAATGCCCCATCCCTCACCAAGGTCTTGAAATAGGAAGCTTATAAGTCAAATTGTGTTTAGGCTGCTGCTATCGGCCGTTAGTTTTCAACTTAAATGTTAGCCATCCAGTCACAGGTCGACACAAGTTGAATTTCAGCTTCCCAGTTTGCTACTTGTATTAATTGACACAATTAGGGTAAACACCCATGATTTATGCACAATTGGACAGCCTAAAATAAAGTTGTGAGTGCTTGTGAGTTGTAAGACTCTATTCGAGACATCAAAGATCTAGTCACAAAAACTATAAAGTGGTGAGAATATTTTTGTCGTGTCACTCATGTCATTATACCTATTATGTTGCCATGGTAACCCTTTACTTGTACAAGGCTGCCGTACTCTTTTTTTTTCATATTGCTGACATCACCAATGAAACAACCAGGTTTCTCAGGAGAGAATGGTTTTCTGACTTCCTGCGTGACGCATTTAATCATCTATCTGCTGTTTGTTAGACAGGATAAAACCTTGACGCTTATGATTGTTTCTTTGGGGATGTAATAACAAAAACAGAGAATATATAAAGAATACACAGAATTACACTGGGCTTATCTTTTAACTTTGAGCAAATATGAACATGTAAGAAAGCTATCATTATTTTTTTAAAGATATAAGTTCATAACTAAATTCCATATGATGGTAGCCAGCCAGCCAGCCGGTGTATGCCAAAATGGACATTAGCCAAATTGTTTGACTTTTATAGGTGCTACCGCAACAATGCGGATGGGCCAGACTTGTTATCAACATATATCTGATCAAAAGCAGAACTAGAGATGCATTTTAATGCAGGTAATACGATAGATTGTAATTATAATCTAAGACATATATGAATAATAAATCAATAACTTACAAACTCTCACAACAAATGTGTAAATCACAAGCTCACATAGATAAGAAAAAACTCAGTCGTTCATTCTTTAATCAAACCTGTGCTCTGACACTTTCACAAAGATCTGCACATTAAAATAATCTTTACAGCCAATGTTGGTGTTTCAAGTGGAGTTTAGTATTCATTTTAACGCTGCCCTTCATCATTTTAGCATAATACAATTAAGTAAAGTTAAGAGTACCTGAAAGACATGGCGCCTCCCCATCCTGCAGCGCCGTCTCTCCAGGGGCCTGCCAACTGGTGACGTCTTGATCACTCTCTTTGTCTCTCTGGGAGGCAGGCGGTGCTTCCACAGGCTGGGCTTCCTTGCTCGCTCTCTCCACCTCCCCCTCCCCAGAGTCATTGCTACGAATGCTGAGCCGTCTCATGCGGTACACGGTATCCACCTCCCTTAACCGCGCTGTCCTTTCAACGGCTGCCCGGTTTGGAGAAGCAGCCATCTTGTCCTGCAGTGCTTCCACCACGTGGCTGGGAGCCCCCCGCCCCCTCCTCTCCCCTTCCAAGCTTAAAGACAGCCTGCGGTCTGGGTTTGGGAGAACTGAGAGTGGCAGTCTGTCTGGTGGGAACTCTGGTAACCCTGGATGGTCTCGCCCCAGCTGGGTCCGTAGAACAAGTCTATGATCTGGGAGAGCCAATGGCTTCTTCTCTAGGTCCTGCCGGTTTTCAGGTGTGGCAGAGTCCGGCCCCTCGCACGCATCTTTCACCCCAGCTGTCTTTTTGACTACACTACTGTCAGTGCTGATTCCCGTCATGGCATCCCTCTCTGCCAACTCCTTTTCCGTGGTCACTGGTTTCCCTGTAACTCGGGACTCTGCAGGTATATCAACTGCCGTTATGAAGAATGAAGCCACAGGCTCTGTACTCTCTTCATTCTCTGGACTGTTCTCTGCAGTCTTAATCTCACTGCATTTACTTAAATCCTCTGTTGAAACATCGCCTGCTTTCCCTGCTCCCTCCACCTTTTCATCACACATTTCATGCTGCTCACTCTTTTCAAGACACAGATTAGACTCTAAAGGATTCTCACCAGGCTCCTCAGTTGGACTCAATGCAGAAAACTGTGGTGGACTGCCATTTTGATTGGCTGAGCTGTCTGAGCTGTTCTCCTCATGGAGTGGAGGCAGTGGGCCTTGTCTCATCCGATTCTCAAGCTCTCTTTTACAAATGGGGCAGTCCTCTTCTGATTCCATGTTGAGGTCTCGCGAAGGCTCTGCGTCATTAGACTTGGAGCCACCTGCTGCAACTGCATTGATATCAGAGTCTCTAGACTGGCGCAAAGTCTGGCATATGTCCTCGTAATCAGGAGGACTCGTAAGCGTGGACGCGTCCTGCATGGGCTGTCTATCTGCCCAGGGAACCTCAGCTGTGGTGTTGGTTGACGGGCTGAAGTCACATATTGGTGTCTGAATTGGCTCATCCGACAGGTCCAGTTTGACCGTCCTGCCGTCACTGCTGCTCCTTCTGCGTGAAAGATGTGGAATGACCCTGTATTCTCTGAAGCCTGTCTCCCGTGGAGGGACGGGAAGCTCCTCTCTAAGCTGCTTGCTGAAAGTTACCGATTTTGTCGCAGGTCTGGAAAAGGCGCTCTTGATCTCCCTGTACTCAGGGTCAACAGACCAGCTGACTGCACTGCGCCTAAGGCTGCTGGGCTTGTTGAGCGGTTCTGACGATAGCCGTATCTTGATACGCTCAGGGATCTGCACAGAACCATTTGGGACTTTATTGCTGGCAGTGCCTAGCTCCAAGATGTCTTTGTAGGCCTCATTGAGATCCTCTATGCATTTGTCAACGCTGGGCTGTTTGCTGCCCTGCTGTGGTTGATCCTGAAGCTCTTTGTTGGCCGTCTCTAGATCTTTGACAGCATCCCATGGCCGCTGACTGATTGGTTTAAGCAGGAACTGTCCAAATGCTTCCTGCCCACCGCTTGCTGCTGGTTTGGCCTCCTCCGCATTTCCTGAGGGTGGTGCTGTTTGCGACTGAGCTGTGCTCTTGTTCAGCTGGTTGGAGAAAGTAGCTGTCAGGGAGAAGGCGCTGTTGCTGGACAATTTCAAACTCTTCACCCCCGTTATGGGGAAGGTGAAGGTAGTGTTCACCACACCGCCGCCATCAGGGGGAACATCTGTATCTTGGGGAACAGGATCTTGTTGTGCTTCCTTGTTTTCCGACTCGGGAGCCTCAGGTTTTCGGGCCTCTGGGCTAGTTTGTGTCTCCTGGTCTCGATACTGGTTTGCAGGCCAGGTTCCTGACAGCTTTAGCTCCTTGTAATGATTTATCTTAGGTGGTCTACAAGGTATTCTTTTCACCATTTTGCTGCTTGCTCTGCTGCTCGTTTTGCTGCTTGCTATGCTACCGGTTAGTGCTTGCAGCTCAGCCTCAGCTGAAGATGTGCTTTGGAGACTTTGGTTTGTTAAATGTCCTGTCTTGTTTTCGCTAGGACTGTCCACCGGGCCTGGTGATTTCTCATCATTGTTGTTCTGGTCACGTGACGTCCCCACAAGCTGTGGGGTAACGGGAACAGACACCAAACAAAAAATCGTCTCACTAAGCTTCTTTTTTAGATTCTTGGATTTGTCTTTCTCTGGGAGTTCAGGTGGTTCAGCTTTTTTGACTTCGATTACAGTTTCAGACGTACCCTGTTCTGGAGGCTTGCATGGGGGTGGTGGCGGTTTACCCAAGATAGAAGAAGGAAAGAATTGACTACGGCTCAACTCAGAGGCTACACTATCACTTCCTTTGTTTAGTCCCCTGTTTGGCCATCGATTACTGCTGTCGTTGTCATTGAGAGACTTGGGGTTGTCGGAGTTCAGAGCTAGCCCCCGTGGTGATGGAAAGGCACTATCATGTGTAGATTGTCCTAAAACCTTAGCACAGGAAATCTCTTTGTTGATGTTCCGGAGCTTGTCCGTGTCAGTGAGAGAAGTTCCACCGGGCCCTCCTGAGATTTGTCTCGCTTTTGGGTCGATAATGGGTAAGGAGCGGCTATGAATTGGATGTTCTTCATACACAGACCGCACCGGCTTTCGATAAGACATACCTCTATCCCCATAGTGTTCCAGCCACGAGCCTGCCTGTCTAGAAAACCATCGACCGGCATCTGAGCTGGGCATCTGCAGAGACTCTGCCCTCCATCTTAGGTTTGCCATTTCATTGCGGTTGAGTGGCACTGCTCTTTGGGGTGGGGCTCGTCTATAAGAGGGGGGTGGGATGTAACCGGGTGGCTCTATACCAAATATGGCAGAGTGTTGTGCGAAATAGTCCTGTCTCTGCAGCTCCCCACCTCTAGGATAATAGACAAGCCTGTCTTTTTGTTTGGCACCCTGGTCTATAGCGAGCATCTCTGCGCTGCCCCTAGTTTGCTGGTGAATCTCATATGATGGAGGCTTTAAAGGCCTGCTAAACCTGGGCTTTGGTAAAAGTGCAACATGGCTGCTTGGCCAGGCGTTCCGGCCCCAGCGGTCTCTGCTTACAGCACCACTGTAGACATACCGACTATAAGGCCCAGTGAAAACAGTGCTGCTCATTCTCTGTCTGTCGGGTAAGCTTGGCCTCGACGGGACTAACTCTCTGCACTCAGTTCCTACAGGTGACAAGACTCTGGGGAGAGACTGGGACTTTGCTTTAGTTCTCGGGTGGAATGAACCCTCAATAGTCCTCAGCCGGTACTGTTCCAGTGCCCACCTGTCCCCCTCCGCGTCAGACAGCTGCCTCCCCAACCCCACAGCTGGTTTCCACTCCTCTGTGCCCAGGCTCTGGCACTTCCTCTCCCCGGTCACTCTCAGCTGACCGGGGGCCGCGTCCAGGTCCCTCAACCAGGAGATGTCTTCCCACAGCTGCTGTGCATGCCTCTCTGCCCTGTGTTCCTCCGCCGCCATGAGAGTCTGTGGCCTCCAGGCGCCGGCCGACGCCCTCAGCTCCCTGCCATCGGCATAGTCCAGCAGCACGCTAAAGTCCTGACCGCGCCTCCTCCAGTAGGAGACATCCCTCTCCTCATGGCTTGTTGGCTCAGAATACGTCAAACTGGGGACATCATAGAACCTAGGAGAGACAGACACAGTGTAAGTCAAGTATTAAAGTCAAGTCAATCATGCTATAAAAGCTTCCTGCATGAGCTAACATGAGACACAAACCATTACTTGGTTACAAATATGCCCAATATATGTATAACTGCCAAATTGGCTGGATTCACAATGTAAGATAATCATTTTCATAAAGATGAAGGCACTTATTATATTATATTTATCTAAAGAATATTAGCAAGTATTTTTGGTTAAATACAAAATATATGATTGTGTAGTTATTTTGAATGGCCAATGGTTCTGTATCACATTACACAGTAAGTTATAAGACATTATTCATCTTGCAAATATCAATTGCCTTCTAATACATGAACACATTTATTATTTTGAATATATTGTCTTTCTGCTAGCCTCCTTAACCAATGTCAAGCAACATCTGACTCCCAACTAAATAAAAACGAAACAACAGGTATAAAGTATGTGTAAGATTTTTGTTTCATGTATTCCTCAAATTTTAAATACTATTTCTGACTGAATGATTTCTGATCATTCTGTTTTGATTCAACAAAATATCCATTTTAAATTTGTTGGAAAATGTAAAAATGTGTTATGTTCCTTAATGTCAGTGTATAGGCTTTCAGCCTGGAGAGACATACGTCTTTCCATTACAACCTCACACGAGACTAATGTGCTGAGGTCAGCTTCACCCTACTCCCTTGAATACATTCTGCACCTCCTGCAATATGATCTACATATTTAATTGACCAGCTCTTTTTTCAAAATCAACTTGTTTATTATGGGAATCAATGCAAACAAACATGCTCTTGCTTTAATAATTAACACTACAATTCATAATTTAATCCATTAGTCCATACTAATAATATAATTTCAATTGACAAGAAATCCAAAATAGGATCCATTTAGAAATATAAACACACAGCAGATCCCTTGAATCTTAGACTCTTTTCTTCTCACAGTTTCTTGGGTCAAATTGGTATTTTTTCTCTTATTAATTTTATAAAATAGAACAGAGAAACAACATGGCCCCCAGATGTCACCAGTCCCATGTCAGCTATGTCCTGGATCTCCCTGACTTCATTGGTAGAGGAAGGGTAAGATAGGACCTCAATAGCGCATGTGGCCATTAAAATGTTTCAATTGCTATTACACATTTACAATTTTAACCTAAAACCAACTGAATGAAATTAAATAAAAATGTATCCAAAATCCATCCTTAAATCAATTGTTAACAAAATTAGATATTACAATGATTTTCACAATCATCATATTTTTTTTGGTCAAACTGAAAAAAAAACCTGTCAATTACAAAGATCCATTTTCTCTGCGCGCTGCTGACAAAGGGAGAGCGAGTCAGTCCACTCATTTATTTTAAAGCAGCAGCGGCAGCAGCAGAGGCAGAACAGCACAGCACAGCACAGCGGATGGCTCGCCATCATCTTTCGCCAGCATATGCTAGCTAGCTAGGGCTATACTGTATCCATATACGCGGATGTGGGGGGAGCCGCCGCTGTGCACACTTGCCCAGCAACATGCTTACATCACAGAGCACGTGCTGGGCGTGATGCGGTGTGCCAGTGTTTACAGTGGAGAGTGATTACGCTGCGCCTGTCTTCAGGCATGCTCCTCCACCAGCTCGCTAGTGGTATAATAAGGGGGGGGGGGCGGGTGTACCGCACCACAGCCCCTGCACCTGCACCTTAGGGGGCCTGGGAGAGACACCACCAGTCAGAAGAGAGGCGCGAAAGGCACCTCTCCAAAAAAAAAATGTGTGTGCGTGTGTGTGTTTTTTTTTCTTCTAAATTTCAGCATGAGGAGAAATTCAGTGGTGCTGCTGCTGCAGCCACAGTGTTCTGCAGCTCCGGGAGGAGAGGAGGAGGAGGAGGAGGAGGAGGAGGAGGAGGAGGAGGAGGAGGAGGAGGAGGAGGAGGAGGAGGAGGAGGAG
>JAOPJI010000135.1:1626869-1638757 GCA_027122695.1 Merluccius productus
CCACCTAGTGACCTGAACGTGCCATAGCATAGAAAAATAATGTGCATATTTCCACGAGAGAAATCCAACGCGACTGTTGTCGACACGTTATTATGGATCCCACTGCTGGATCCCTCTGCTGGATCCCTCCGTAGCATTCGAGCGCTAGGATTGGCCAGGTGTCCATGCAAAGGCATATTGTTGAGATGGGATGATGGATGATGGCATAAAAAAGTTTCGCGGGCTGTCAACATCAACACTTGCATTGCCTCGCGTGAGCATGGACGCCTGGCCAATCCTAGCGCTCGAATGCTACGGAGGGTGTGGCTTGCCATGAAAAGCAGTGGGATCCATAATAACGCGTCGCCTGCCGCCATTGTAGTTTTCATTCATTACTTGCACGTTGCTGCGTCACGTGACTCACGTCCGCTTCACGTCCACCACAGAAACTGTAGTCCTGGGTTATGCACGTGAAGTAACGAGTAACTAGCCTTACTTTAAATCGCAGTAACGATGACGCGTTACTGATTTTGACAAAGTAATTAGTTACAGTGCTCATTACTGCAAAAGTAACGTAGTTACTCTAACTGTATTAAGGGATAACCAGTGTTGAGACTAACGCGTTACTAAGTAAAGCGTTAGTCCCAACACTGGTTATCCCTTACATATACCACAGCATTGTTGAATATTTGATTCTGATTGGTCAAAAACATTCCATGGGTGTGCATTATTTTTCTATAACGGGACACTTCTGTCTTTTAATGGTTCCACATCAATGCACTAACAATCCAACATTAGCAACAATGGTCAAATAGAGCTATCCATCAGATGTTTCCTTGACAACGCAGAAACAATATGCTCCAAGCGCCGCCGAAGAATATTTATTCCAACTAACGTTATAGATTAACGTCACTAATGTCTAATCATGTTGGTAACTGTGGTATAAGTGGAATAAACCATGATGGGCTGTATATCCCCTACATGTGACTACCGATGGTTTGCCCCTCCCCAGCTGAAGAAGGACTACCTGGATGGTGTTGGGGACACAGTGGACCTGTGCGTGATCGGAGCCTACATAGGCAAAGGCAAGCGCACGGGCACCTACGGGGGCTTCCTGCTCGCCTGCTACGATGACGACAACGAGGAGTTCCAGTCCGTCTGCAAGGTGTGTGTGATTGTGTGTATGTGTTTGAGACTTTTTTGGATTGCACAATGCAGAAGGGGCTTAGAAGCATGACTGGATTGAGAGAGAAGTCCTGCATTTGTGTTTGTGTGGTGTAGTTCCTGCATGCACTACTTTATCTCTCAAAGCAACTCGTGGTGGGTGATTAGTATTCAGGCTTTCTGAGATGATGTTACACGATGTATTTCTGCCGTCTCTTCGACGGGGTAAAAAACAACATATCGGAACTGTAATGTTACGGGCAAATGGATGGGGTCCAGATTCCCTATTGGGCAAGAATTGACCACATACAGACCTGGGGATAAAAAACAACTATTCCAGAAGAACTGGCATTGCTATAAAGGGCCTTCTACTACTGCAAACAAAGGAAGTGGCCGGTGACCCGAGTGCCTTTGAGCCAGCCTGTAGGGAGACGGGGACTCTGTCATCAATCACACCTTCTATGTCTTAATTGCTTTGCTGTGTGTGTGCGTGTGCGTGTGCGTGTGCGTGTGCGCGCGCCGGAGGCTGTGTGTGTCGGAGGCGAGGGAGGGTTCAAGTCTTTGAGAGGTGATGCATTGCTTGAGGCGAGGTAGTTCAGACACAGAGCATTCAGGCACTGTGGGATTTACGCACTTTGCAGTGTTCTACAGAAACAAAAAAAAGTCCACGACTGTGTGTGTGTTTTATTAACATCCCCATTTCATCTTCTCCAGATCGGGACAGGCTTCAAGGATGAAGATCTAGAGCAGCATTACAAGTTCCTAAAGGTACGACCTGTGTGTCTGGGGTATTGTGTGTGTGTGTTTGGGGTATTGTGTGTGTGTGTGTGAGTGTGTCTGCGGTAGTGTGGGTGTGTGTGTGTGTGGGTGCAGATGTCTGGCAAATAAAGCAAGGAATCTAAAGTGAAATCTAAACCATGAAGTTATTTCGTCATGAATGCACAAGATGGTTTTGGTAGATGTTTTATGAGTTTAATTTGTCAACTCTATCATTCAATTGGGTTAAACAACTTGCTTGTTGCTGGTTGTGCTCCCCGCGAAACAAATCTAGTTATAGAAAATAATTATTTCTTTACGACGACTTCTCTTACAAGAGCTTTATGCTGAAAGCTGACAGTGCTGGAATCCCAGGAACACTAACAATGGTGTCCACACCACAGGCCTCCTTAATAAAGTCCTCCTGCTTGAAAGTGATGGGTGGTGGTCGGGTGTAGTCGCAGGCCTGCTATGCTTTCCTGTGTTTCGCCACAGGTCCAAAGACAAGCTAGCTTCAACACACACACAGCGAACAAGATGTGGGCGTGCAAATGTCTCCATTATAAAATAATTGTACGCTCCACTTCGCCCCAACTGTACCACTACCACACTTATTTATTTATTAAGAACATTTTTTGGTCTGTCTTGCTTAAAAGTGACCCAGTTTTTTTCAGTGAGGACGGTCGGTTGCAGCAGGGTTTTCATAAGCCGGCATATACCGGACATTACCGACCAATTGAAATTGGTCGGTAAATATAAATCTTGACAGCCATCTTGGCCAGAAGCAAAACGTTATCATTAGTGTATTAGATACAATATCACAACAATGCAAAAATGTATAACAATTAAAATCATATTTCAAATGAGAAATTGAGATCCCAACCGTTGACTAGCGATCCTTCGGTGGTAGGCCTACACCCACGCAAGGAACAATGACACACAGATGCAGATGGAAGTGCAAAACAGGAGTTTTCAGCTTTGGAAGTTTAAATCCAAATAATCATCCAAAATAAATCTTCGTCTGTCAAGAAACATGATCACAATGATCTTGTTTTCTCTTCTCATTCATTTTATCGATCAAAAGCCGTTCACTCAAACTCAGTAGGACTAAAGAAAGTTAATGATTAATGATTTATTTTCTGTGAAATGAACTGAATTGATTGACATTTCAACAATGCATTTTCCCCCCTAATATTAAGGACATCGTGTGACACTCGGGGAAATGTGTGAAACATTGTCCCATGTGTACTCTTTAAAACAAGATTCATCTGAAATAACTTGGCTCTCGCAATTGAGATTAGGAAGCACAAAAGGGGGAATATTGAACGTCAAACTGAATTCCTCATGGCAGATATGTGTTCCGTCTGTCTGAAACAAACCACATATATTAAACGAATCAATCAAATTTTACGATAGGGTATAGCCTAACATAAAACTAAATACAATAGGCCTCATTTGTTGTTGGACACACATCTCCAGTAGTTCTCAACTGCGTGATTCGTTATTATTGGTTCTTTCATATATTTATACAATTATAGCCAATAATAATAATAATAATGCCATTGTTGGCATTATCCTATTATTATATCCCAACATTGCACAACAACACCTACTTTGAACATGTGTTTTTACATATGGCCGTTAAATTGTACATTTGGCCGGTAAATTAGAATCTAATTGGCCTCGTTGGCCGGCTAAAAAAATGGCTAGCGGAAACCCTGGGTTGCAGAAAGAAAGAAGTTTGACTCTAAACCCAACACTCATTTTTTTGGCAACAAAAAAAGTTCATGTGATGTTTTGGGGGTTTAATATTGTGACGGATGGAGCGACTGCAAGGGATGAGGAACCTTTTAAGAGTGGCCATCGTCGTCCAACACTTCCACGGTCACCCACCGTCTCTCGCACTCCTCCATAACTAATGCTGTAGCGCGGCCAAATGGATAGGGCCATGGGAGAAAAACAATCTGAGTTTAAAGTATCCCGCTGTTGTCAACATCATTTAGGAAGGAGCGGATGTCAACGCACTTTCAGTCAGTAACCGGGTTCTGACATTTACAAGAGCATGTGTCACATGGCTTTAGATTCCAGTCCCATAGGACAGAATGGTTGCCATGTTCTTTCTCCGTCTAGAATGGTTTGGTTATTTCAGCTGTAAAGTTTGGTATGCCGTACTTGGAAGTTGGCTGTAGTTGCGGTTCATCATTTAAATACTTGGTTCAGAAAGCTAAAGCTATCCCAAGGGGTGTGGGATATGAATGGCGCTCAAAGAACGCATTGTCCACTTTTATTTTCCTCCTTCTCTCGCTCGCCTCCCTTTTTTGGAATATTCTTTCATTCTTGATCGTTATCACGTATTCTTTCCCTCCTCCTGTCATCACTCTCATTCCTTCCTACCATCCTTCTTGTTCTGCTGTGATCCTCATCTCTCCTCTCCTCCCTCCCAGGAACACATCCTTCCCAAGCCCCGGGCCTACTACCGCGTCGACCAATCCACAGAGCCGGATGTGTGGCTAGACGCCGTCCAGGTGTGGGAAGTCAAGTGTGCCGACCTATCGCTGTCGCCCGTCTACAAGGCCGGAATGGGATTGGTCAGTTGAGGATTTCATTTATATTTTAAATAAATCACAAACGTAATTAGCAACTATTAATGAGTTATTTAATACACGGCTTAATAAAATGTTTGATTTAATGGAATGATACCTGACTATGACCCGCGGTGGCCCCGCATGCTGTCAGAATAACAAGTAAATGGCTGAATATCTGGGGGGGGGGGGGGGGTTTCAGATCACTTGCACATACCGATACAACTTCTACCTGCTGTCGGTCTCATCTCTTTATGCGTGATCCTTTTCACCATCCTTTTGTGCCTTTTCCGCTCCTCGTCTCTCATGTCTCATTTCTTTCTAAACCGCTTGTCATTCCATCTGCCTCTTGTGTTCATCACACCGCTGTCCTCTATCACTCTATCTGCATCTGTCCGTCTCCCTCCCCATCCGTCTTCATCACCCCCATCTCCGTGGCCCACTCCTCTGCCGCCTCTCTCCTCTGTCATCCATTTCCGCAACTGTCACTCCCATCTCCCCGTCTTCCTATTGCCGTGCCTTGATCCGTCTGATAACTCCACCCATCTCCACCTGTTCCTCTGTTTCACCCCGGCTGACTGTCCCTCTGCCCGTCTGTCTCCTACATGTCTGTCTGTCGGTCCATCTGTCTGTCACCAGGTGGACCCAGAGAAGGGCGTCTCCCTGCGCTTCCCCCGGTTCCTTCGGATCAGAGACGACAAGAAGCCCGAAGACGCCACGAACGGATCGCAGGTGTGTCACAATCTTCGCATTAGACCCTTTTAACGGAGGCATCATCCTAGGATAAACACAGGTGTGGCTCACAACACTCATTATAGGTCTGCTGCTTCTAGGTACAAGGACAGGGTAGTAGAATAGGGACGCATTTCACATCAGGTACGATTGCTTCATACTGTGCCGGATTATGATTGCCCCCCCCCCCACTCCACTCCCCCGCTGGTCAATGCGTTCGCATTGGTAATATTGTTCCGTACCTGAGTACACTTGCAGTATGCACCTAGTTGGTTTGTGAGTCATCAATAAACACAAAGAAGAAGAGTACACTCCACCACATTTGTTTATGTTGTGGCTCCAGTGTACAAAAGCTCGCCCAATTGCAGTCGACCTTCGCGCTATGCCTACTATTATCGATATTTTAGATCGTCTGCCTTCCCTCTTCATCAGCTATGGCCGTGCAGTTCAGAGGATGAGGTTGGCGCATGCTGCGCACAGACGCAGATTTGCAGAATAGCAGTCCACTTCCGTGTTTTGGTACAGTTAGCTTTCACATCTAATGTGAACCGTACCCGAGTATATGTCAACTGTACTCCATAACACCTTTTCAAGTGGATTTGGGTACATTATACTTGTGTTCACACAAATCAAACAAACTGGACTTTGGGGTCAAGTGTACTCGGATCCGGGGTGGGGTCCCTCGCGTGAAAGTGCCCTAAACTAGTGATGGTAAGTCTACTACCCTGTCCTGGTACATAAAAGGAGCAGACCCATAATTAGTGTGAGCGACACCTATGATGGCACCGCTGCAAAGCTTTGGCTTGCCTGGTGCACACACACATAACGCACACATCAGTGGAGATGTCACTAGCCTATGTAGCATCTAGCTATCTGAAGGTTAAAAAAAACAAGAGTAGGATGCCAACGGATGCTATGTAGCATCTAGCTATCCAACAGTAATAAACCAGTAGTTGAAAACCAGGGGTGGCTATGTAGCTTCTAGCTATCTGAAGGTAATAAACCAGGAGTAGACAGCTAGGAGTGGCTATGTAGCATCTAGTTATCTGAAGGTAATAAACCAGCAGTAGACAGCTAGGAGTGGCTACGTAGCATCTAGCTATCTGAAGATAATAATAAACCAGGAGTAGAAGGCTACGGGTGGCTACGTAGCATATAGCTATCTGAAAGTAATAAACCAGGAGTAGACAGCTCGGGTACGCTATGTTTTTATAGAGCTACAAATTTAGCCATGCTGTGCTCAAGATGCTCTAGCAAACATCAACACACATTTTCAGCATGAATGGCAGAGAGAGAGAGAGAGAGAGAGAGAGAGAGTGAAGCGGCTTGAGATGGGATGACGTATGAACTACTGAAAACGTATGGGGCTACGCTCGCGTAACTCCTCAAGAGAACAGAGCATCTCCCATTAATGGTGACAAGTCAACGCTGTGTGCTGTTTTAGCATGCAGGGGGTGCTAGCATGGCCCTATAGACCCCATGGCGTATACGCTACTACAGCTTTGATTAGCTTGAACCGGCGCTCATACCTCCAAGTCAAGCGGCGAGTACAAGGTGAGACTTCAAAGCCTGGGATATGAATAATCAGACGGCTATATAGCCAGGGTACAAAATTAACTTTTTTGTCCACCGGCCAAATGGCTAGTGAATGTTCAAGCCACTCAATAGATTGCCATTGTTTTTTAGGCTGGTGAGTGAAGCAAATCTACCGGCCTTATTACACTTTTTTACCAGTATTTGGCTGAGGCTAGGGCTAATTTTGTGCCCTGTATATAGCCCACGTCTGTTTATATATCAAAAGAATTGTCACTGACCTGACTTCAGGGTGTGCTCTCTTATTCCACTTCTCTCTCTCTCTCGTGCTAAGAAAGGAGAGGGAAAACGTTCTGGTTTCTCTCTCTGGGTTTTCTCTCACACTCACGGCCACACTTTCTCTCCGCCATCATGTCTTACCTTCATTTTTATTAAGATTTGTGTTATGTTTATATGTTAGTGCTCTTTGTTTCATGCTTTTGCAAAAAAAAAGTAGTTTTTAAAAATGTTGGCAGTGGTAACAAACACAATGTAAACAATTAAAACATGCTAAAAATGCTAATTTAATGCTATGGTAAACTTTTCTGGGAATTGAATGTAATTGAGGAAAAGGACAGAGTGAATAAAGCATCTGTCTTTCACTCATTCTATGTTTACCTCCCTGTAGATTGCTGATCTGTACAGGAAGCAGCAGCAGATTCAGAATCAAGGGGACAGGGCTGACATGGAGGACTACTACTGATTGGCCACCTCACCTAAAGTAGAATAGTTTCCATGCAATTGTACATAGATGTGATTTCCCCCCCCTTTTTTTATTCCCCACTGAATGATCATAATAAAAAAAACCTTTTTTTTTTTTTACAATAATCCCTTGTGTTTGTGTGTGATTTATTTTGTATGAATAATCCCAAAGCCGCTGACGGTGCATGTTCTTGGAACTAAATATTGGCAATAAATACTTTCTATTTCACATACACTGACACACACACACACACGCATGCGCTGATGCAACTCCCTTCCTTAGGCAGCATTGTGCACGCTCATGTGCACGACCAATCAGAGGAAACTCCCAAGGGCTGTGTCAACTAAAATGTCGGAGCAAAAAAGGATGACTGGGGAGGGTGTGGGTGGGTGTGTGTGGGATGGGTTGACTGACAGTTGATCAAGCAGCAGGACAAAAGACAAGCACTTGTGGCCAGCATTAGATGCTGGAAATCCACTGTCGATCCCAAATCAGTGGGAGTGTCTTGAGATTGTGTGTGTGTGTGTGGCAGGCAGGCAGGCAGGCAGGAAGGGGGGGGGGTGGCATTCATCATGAGAGCCAAAGGACAGGCTGTTATTACGCGAAGAAAAGTGAAATGGAATTGGTATTTTTTTTCCCAATGTGCTCATGTCATTTGGAGAGTATGTGTGCGCGTGCGTGTGTGTGTGTGAGAGGGAGTGAGATCAAGTTACTTGATGTTTTTGTCTTTGTGTGTGTGTGTGTTGATTGAATGTGCCATAGTTTAATCAGCATCCAATAACTTCCAAGCTGCTCTCCAATAAATGCAATAAAGGGAGTTTTTCTTGCGATACAAATTGTCACTGAACAAATGCTGACAACCTAAAGTTTTACAGAAAATGTCAGTTGTGGAAGGGAAAACATGGTTCTTCCCCTATGCAGTTATAGGACTTCAATTTGATTCAATTTTTTTTGTAATACAATTCAAAAGCCAGCGAGTGCCAGAGTGGTTCAGGTGAGTCATGGTGGAAATGACTCAAATACAACTCTGGGCCATCGTGGTGATGGAGGGTGTGGGAACTGCCAATCATTAAATTCCTGTATGGCACACCAGTACATCAAATTGATCCATCACCATTGACAATGAATAGGCCTATATATTTAATAGCAGAATGTGGCCATAGTTTAATGGATGCATGGGAGGCTGTTGCACTATAGGCAGTTATCTCCTCCTGGTCGAATCCTGTGTAAGTACGGAGCTCAGACATGCTCTGCCATCAGACGGCTTCCCAGGTAGAATCGGTCCAGTACAGGGTTTAAGTTAATACTTTGTTGCATTTTCTTTTGGTTGGGTTAGCGTGTCTTCCCACAGGACTTTGTCAAGCAAACCAAACAATGTAAACCAGGGGTGTCAAATTTGGGGTCCAATCTGGCCCACTGGATGGCTTTGCAAAGTGAAAATTGCAGAAAAATCATCATTTTGATTTTTAAATGGTTTGTAAGGCAGGGGATAAAGTCCCTGTGAAGCACATTTGTTTCTAAACACATTACACATGTTAGAAAGTCATCGCTGAAAATGTGAAAAGGCTGTAGAACCATGTAGTACTGAATCGTGGAGACCGTTTTTAACAATTTTGGGCAGGGCTTAATGGTGGCTCGATGACGCACTGGAGCCATACTTGGCATTGCCCTGCCCCTTATGCTATATAAAAACTAAAGCGCATTACGCTGTTATTTTGTTGTTTCCCCATTGGGCAGGCAATAGCCCACGCAAACACTTTCTGGCTGCACCTGATTGAATGAATACAAGGCCGTAACCATGTTATAGTCATTGGGGGGAGTCCAAATGAGAGCCCTCCCCCAGATTTTAATTTTTTAAGTGTATCTCCCACACTTCTATGTTATTTATATATGAAAATGTGAGGACTACCAGGGGTGCAAACTCATCATGGCTGAAAAGCGTGACAAAGATGCAAACCCCCTAGGGAGGTCCGGGGGCATGCCCCCCGGGAAGATTTCTTTTTAAATATCTGCTTTAAAATGTGGATTTACAGTCGATTTTAGCATGTGGATATAGGGACAAACTCACCCTAAAATGTATGTAATCTTACTGCTACAAAAGTAATGTAAGGTGGACATCAGTTCAGGGCACTTAAACAGTCAAGGGAGTGCAGAGCCGGGTCCAAAATTGTATTAAAGTGCATTGCATCCACAATACAATAAAGTTCATCAAACAAAACAAAAACACAATATGCACAACTGACAAATCAAATGGTTATATTTTGAGAGAGAGAGAGAGACTTTTTTTGTAACGTAAAGTTGGCACTTTTGCTTATGAGCTCTTATGTTGTAATCGCTGGCAAAATAGTAACGTTAGGAATGGTAAACGAGAAGTCCCAGAGCCTTATCTATCTACTAAGCTAACGTTTCCTATTCAGGCATCTAGTTACTTACTGTCTGAAAAAAACCTTGTATGTCCGGCTGCTGGTCCTGCTTTCTCCGCCTTTTAAGTAACCTTTCCTCCTCCATTTGTTCACCTCCAAAACCGTCAGATTACCATCACAGCAGAACGATGTGAGGTGGATTAGACCGTTAGGAGAACATACTTGCCACCAGTGCTGCAAGTACGTTGTAAACATGGGCGCAACTAAGTGTACAATTGGGAGTGGGGGGAGACTCACACACTTATATGTTCCTTAACAAATGGAAATACATTGAAAATAAATAGGAAATCAAGAAGTTGGGTCCGTTGACAGGGTTTATTATGGATTTATTGGGGGGGACAGATTGGTATTTTCCAGTATTGGGGGGAAAGAATGCGTGGTTACGCCCTTGGACAAACTCTTTCAGTTGTGGGTTGTATGCTGTCGGATTTCAAACCGGACCAACATGGCGGCTGCCTCCCAAACACATTGAACAGCTAAATAGTACACTAAAATGTGTTTCTGAAAACATGTTAGGCAAGAAATAAGCCATGCAGTTGCTGAATCTGTCTTCATTTTAAATTGACGGTTAGTTTAAGCGTTTTTTAGGAGTTTCCAGAGGCAGCGAATATCGAGTGTTTTTCGAGTGTGTATTTATTTTCAAGTATAATTTAGCAACAGGTCCGGCATCTTGGTCCAGGGTGCCCTCAGGAGGACTGTGTGTGGATTTGGGACCCAGAACGTTACCGCTGGAAGTCAAACACACTAACCACTAGACTATCCCTTTCTTACAAACAACTCAACTCAAACTTTATGGAATGATGTCCTTAAGATGATGTGGTGAAATAAACAATATGTATAATACACAATGTGGAGTAGGGCATATACAATCCCACCATGGATGAGGAATCCCATCTGAATGAGCTTGCGTTGCGATCGGGCGCTGAGCTCATTTTTTGTATGAAGCACTCACCACTGGGCCCCACATTCGTCTGGCCTGTGTGTGTGGACATGGTTCTCTGCGTGTGGGACATTTGTTATTTCCTTTCATACTTGAGAGCGCGAAGAGCTTGTTAGTCTGACATATTATGGAGTTATTGCTGTACCCTGGGAGGCTATTTCCCAAGCTGTGGCCTGCCGCTTAGTGTGTGTGTGTTTGTGTGCCGGTGGGCTGTGCGCCAGGGCTTGCTAGTTAGAGAAGGACAACATTGTGACAGAGGAACTATGGAAATTTCAACTTTGGTTTTGCCTTTCCATCTGCCTGTTGTTCAGCTCTGTGTGTCCAATCCTCCGTCCTTCCGTCCATCCATTCTAACCGGTCAATTTGTTGTTGAAGAATTTTGTCTTTGAAGATTGTGAATACCCCCCCCCCCCCGATTCTTGGGGGGGGGGGGGCTGGCTCTTGTTGGCTGTTGCCTGGCTCTTGTTGGCTGTTGAATAAAATCCATTCTTCTTTTTCTTTTTTTCTTCCCCTTGACAATGTGGCTTTTATTTGGGACCGATCCTGTAATGCTCGTTCAGTTATTTATTTATTTATTTATTTATGTATTTATTCAGTTATATTATCAGTGCATTTCGTCCATTTTGATCAAAACAAAAGAAGAGAGAAAAAGCACCCACTAAAATAAACGTGGGGAGAGTCATTGTTTTTTTGCTAGGATTCAGAAATTAAAATATCAAGTTGTCATTTACACGGGCCTTCTTCATTTACACAGACTCTTAATGGGAATCTAGGCTGGCAGCATTGCACGAGATATTGGAAATGTAAATGTATCATTAAGTTTGGGCACCATACCGTGCACCCTACCACAGCGTGATATGATTCAGGGGGGGGGGGCTGTTGTGTTGTGAAGCAAATTACGGTGAGGCTTGTCGGCTGCGGCTGCCGCATTGTCTCAGCCTACTTTATCTCCCAGCCTGCTGTGTGTGTGTGTGTGTGTGTGTGTGTATGTGTGTGTGTGTGTGTGTGTGTGTGTGTGTGTGTGTGTGTGTGTGTGT
>JAOPJI010000135.1:1699724-1713723 GCA_027122695.1 Merluccius productus
CCCCCCCTTGATGAATGCACAGGGTAAACAGCCAGTCTGGTTCATAATGCCAGCACGTTGACTCACTAACTCGCACATGAAACAAAAAAATGAGTATGCTAATTTCAGCACCGCTACATGACGGCGACATTGCATTCAGACAGGGTACACCTTCATCCTTCAGTGTCCCTTAAAACAAAAGGCACCACCACCAGCACCACCAGCACCACCACCACCACCACCAGCACCACCAGCACCACCACCACGCTTGCTTGCCTTGCTTAGCCAGTGTGTAGCAGCTCGTTAACAGCACTGCGGTCACACCATCCACACTTCTACACTTTGGGTATGAGTTTAGCATCTAATTATTATAAAATGCTGCAGTAAAAAAAACTTGAAAATCATCACAGAGGTACTTGGGGACATGTTGTACATGAATATGGTGCAGTTTGCTGATAACAATTAGATTTTGTTTTATGGATTATGTATGTAGAACTGAATGGGATATTGTTATGATTTTAGCATCTAATATATAAAAAAATGCTGCAGTAAAACAATTTCGAAATGATCACAGTGATGCCTGAGGACATGCCTGAACAAGAATATGGTGGCATAAAATCTGCCTATTTAGCAATGCATGCGTATTGGGTATGAATTTAGCATCTAATTATAAAAATGCTGCAGTAAAAAAACTTGAAAATCCTCACAGAGGTACTCGGGAACCTGTTGAACAAGCATTTTGAATAGAATAGGACATAGAAATTCTTCTTTGCTTGCATGTGCAGAAGTCTCTACCACCAAAAAAAAAGCGTTCATTAAAAACACATCAGAATGAGACAGGATGCATGAAAATACATTTACATAAAAACACAAAAGAAGTTACAATACTAGGAGCACCAGGTACTCGATGGTGAGGACTGAATCAGGGTTAAATAAATAGATAATAATAAAATAAAATGCTGTGTGCTAGGATAGCAGGCTGGCTTCAAAAAGTGGCTGTCCTGACTGATTAAGATATTTTATGTCAACGGGACAAGTGATTCTTTATCGATGTTTTTCTTTGCGCAGGGGACTCTGTACCTTTGTCCTGAGGGCCACTTAAGAGTTGGACTGCTTTGCCATGGTGATAGGACAGTTGGGTTTGTTTGCAGCCTGTAAT
Organism: Merluccius productus; assembly: GCA_027122695.1. Classification (NCBI taxonomy): domain Eukaryota; kingdom Metazoa; phylum Chordata; class Actinopteri; order Gadiformes; family Merlucciidae; genus Merluccius; species Merluccius productus. The sequence continues at coordinate 1,700,863 of JAOPJI010000135.1, forward strand.
TGTACTTCCCAGTTTAAGTACTTTAGGAAGCTTTGTCTTGCTTTTGACACTCCGCTATCTGGTAGAGTTTGCTGCAAACAATTGGATTGGATTTTTTTTAATGACATTTTTAAAACAGGCCTACGGCTATTTTAGAGACGTGCCTCTCCAAAATGTAGATAGTGTGACTGCAGTGTTTACAGCGCATTCCAACCTCAGGCGATAGGCTCTAGGGCCATGCTGAGATTTAGAAAGCGACAAGCCGTTGCTGTGAGCCCACTATGATTATTTGCCTTGTTGTGGATAAAGAAATACATACAAAAAATAAAAACTGCCACCAAAGATGTGTATCAAAGTCAGACATGGTGCAGGTTTCTCAAGTGTGTAAAACCAAATCGATGCGGCAAAACCCACTTCCTAGTATACTGCTGGCACTCTTCAATCTGCCATCACTGCCCAAGCTCACGGTGGTGTAACCCCACAACAAACGGGATTTTTACCCTGCCGTGCGGAGCCAATCCCCCCCCACCTCAAATCCCACCTAAGACCCAGAGATTCAACCCCCTCGAAGTCACACATATTGCTCTGTTGCTTACCTGGTAGAAACCCCCCAATATGAGATCCTTATTACAAGGACCTCTCTACCCGCCGCTCTTATGAGTTTTTCAAAGTCACTCTCTATCCCTCTCTTGCTGTCTGGCGTCCTTTCCTTTATTTTTTATTCTTCCTTGTCGGGCCCTTCCCCACTGAGATTTGAATGCTCAACCAAATCTGATTCTGATTGGCTCGAAGCCATAAATACTCTAGTAAATAACTAATAAATAAAAAAACGAACTAACTAATAAACGATTACCCTGGGGTCTTGCTAAGACCCCAGGGTAATCGTTGACATTGTATATGTCGAGATGTAAATCAGCCATGATTTGTGTACAATTCCCTCTGTCGCGATGTACGCGCATTACGAAATTGGGAAGTTTGCAAGCCATTGTTTAGCAGCTCCCATAGCTGTATCTTTGTTTTGTCCAACACAAGTAAGCACATAAAAACTGCCCTGGCGAGGTCGTTTTCTCCAATAGTGCCCACAAACAAACAAATCCACAAGTTTTGATTCTGTGTTTACATGCTCACAGACTTAGAGCCTGAGAGTCAGTATATAGAACAAAACAAGAACCATTCTTGAGGGTTTCATATGCTGAAACATCACTGACCAACGGTTAGGCTATTGCTATTACCTCTTGATGGGACGTAACGGCAGGTTCCCATGGGAAAATCTTTGGGACTGCGTTTCTTTTTAGAGTAGCATAGTCATTTTTCTGCCCTCCGTGGTCTTCGTCTGTCAAATAGTCACTACAGAGAATGTAGTGTCCTGGTCATGGTGGTGAAGTTTGGATTGAACTGGGGATATTTTATTGATTTGACTCACCAGTTCCGATGGACTGGCTCAGTGGGGAGACAAGTTAGTTATTTGTGTTCAGTTGACAGGTTCTACGTTTACACAACCAGCAGCTGAGCACTAAAGTGAATGCTTAGGCTGCGTTTGAATCAGTTCAAAAACACCCCTCCTTCTTATCCTCGCGACTTATTGAAATGTTGCTCTGCACTGAATTATACATTATAAAACACAGCCACCATCTTCACTCACAGTTCTCACTGCACACCTCTCAGTCTCTCAAGTCCCTGAGCATGCACAGAGGCGTGTAAACACAGAATCGAATTCATTTGTGGGCACTATTGGAGGAAACGACCTCGCCAGGGCAGTTCGCTTACTTGTGTTGGACAAAACAAAGATACAGCTATGGGAGCTGTTTATTACTCATTTGGACTACAATGGTTGGCCAACTGCCCAATTTCAGAACAAGCGTACGGGGCGTGAGTTGAACATAAATCAAAGCTGATTTACATCTCAAGACAGTGTCAACAATTAACCTGTGGTCTTAGCAAACCGGACAATTCCTTGAATGCACCTGTATGCACATTTCTAGCAGTCTTTTTAAAAAGCATTAGAGATATTAGATTTTTTGGAAGCGCATGTATATACACATATATATATGTTTTATATGATGTTCTCTTTGTGGCCACATGTGGCTGCCATTTATATGAAAGTAATGAAAACTAAAAATAATATTTTTTTTAAAAGTGTGTTGACATTTTATCAAGCTTGACCACATGTAGTGTTCATTCCATATGGGGGGAACTGTGAAAAGCATATTTAATGGTAATAATTGCATAATAAAGGATTTATTAACCCTAATAAGTCATTGTTCTCGCCTTAGATCCGGTAGCTGCAAAAAGCATAGTTAACTGTTATTAAGTGCATAGTTAATTGCTAACAAATGCATAATAAAGTCTGTATTAATCTTAAAGCAACACAAAAAGCTTAGTTAATATATGCATAGTTAACTGCTAATAAATGCATAATAAAGTATGTATTAATCTTTATCAAGCAAGAAAAAAAGCTTAGTTAAGGTTAGTTAAACTCAATAAATACACATAATAATGTTAATAAGCATATTATAAGGACTTATAAGGGCCTTATTACCTATTAACTAACTACCTATTAACTAATACTTATTAAGGGCCTTATTACCTATTAATTAACGCTTATTAAGGACCTAAAGCACCGATTTTATATTATTATTATTATTTTAATTTACAGTCCAAACATGTTCATCCCGGCGATATTTTTAAATATTGCGATATTTCATATTATTGGCTATTGCGACAACCCTACCATAGAACAAATTACTTCATTTCATTTTGTGAATGTGCACTCATTTATTTCCCCTCTTTCTTTTCCTGTTTTCCCACGCGCCTCCCAAGGTCCCGGCCATCTCCCTGGCCTACGAGGCAGCAGAGAGCGACATTATGAAGAGGCAGCCGCGCAACCCCAAGACGGACAAGCTGGTGAACGAGAGACTCATCAGCATGGCCTACGGACAGATAGGTGCACTACTAATAGGACTTTACACCTTCCCACTCCTGTAGGTCTCTCTCTCTTATTCTTTCTCTCACTGCCTCTCTCTCTCTCTCTCTCTCTCTCTCTCTCTCTCTCTCTCTCTCTCTCGCTCTCTCTCCCTCTCTCTTTACCTTACTCTTTCTCTCACTCTTTCATTCACTCTCTCTTGCGCCAATACTGAGATTGCTCCCAGGCGCTGAGTTATAAAGTTATAGCCATAAAATGTGCCGTGATTGTAAAAATGTCACGTATTGACATTTATCAGAAATGCCGATATATATATTTATTTTTTTACTGTGTTGTCCCGTTGTAAATGTTTAGGTACTTGGGAATAGATGGTGAAATAGATAGGGAGGGATGCAATTCACAGAGAAATCTACACCCCCCCCTTGTTCACTCAATGTGACATTTAAAAGCGAATGCCGTGGGGGTGAAGCTCATGTCTTCTAGTTTGCGTCGCTGATATCTCTCACTAGGGCCAGGGTGCCAGGGGTTTTGGGTGTTCCCATCCAACGTCCATCATGCACTTGAATCATTCAAACCAATGGACCCTTTTCACAGAGGTGTCATCGAAGGACAAACATAGCTGTCGCTCATAACACTAATTATGGGTCTGCTACCTTTATGAACCAGGGCAGGGTCCATGGTCACGGTGTGATGTCCTCACTAGTGTAGTCGACTATCTGAGCCCCGGTAGATCAAAAGAGCAGACCCATAATACGTGTTCTGAGCAACACCTTTGTTGGTCCTACGATGACGCCTCTGTGAAAACGGTCTATTGGTTTGAATGATTCAATTGATTTGGGGAAGTTCTCCAATTTGGATTCAAGGTGTCTTTGGGAGTTTAATTTGGTCATCGTTCACAGGTCAAAGTCTCACTTGGCAATAAGCATGGGAGTTCGAGCTAAAGGCACTCATGAATTCACCAATATGCCAAATGTAATCTTCATACTGAAAACCCAAAAAGATTTTGGTTACAAAAACTGAATATATTTTTGCATCTGGATATGTCATGTCTTGTTTTCTTCCATTGCATCACATTTCCCAACTTGATGGCTGTTGCTGGCCTGGTGTACCGGCTGAAGGGCATGACGCATCTAAATCTGATGTTGCAGGGTCTTCAGACGGATGTTATTTAGAGTGAAATGATCCGCAACAGCAGAACAGCGTTTAAGATCAAGTGTCATTAATATTAACTGACAGTGCATTAAGCTGACCACTGACCAAGCATCTCCAACCCTTTCTGTAACACAACTCCCAATTTGTGTAACACAACTCCCGGTGCATCCCCCCCCTCCCTGAAGGAAATACTTAGCATTGAAAGTAAACGTCTCTAGACTATTATAGACTATAGAACTATTATACTAAATAGTACTTAGCATCATATAGCATCGCTATCCATGCTGTATACCAGAAAGGAGAGCTAAACCTAGCAATTATGGTGCACCCTCAGAAACGTGTTCTATTGACATTCTTGCCGTACCGAGAATGATATATTGTTGTTTTACTTTCTACTGACAAATTACTGTAAGTCACTTTGGACAAAATTGTCTGCTAAATGCCCTAAATGTATATGTAAATGTAGTATAATCCTTATAGTACATGTGTACTTTTGCTCTCGTTTGTGTTTCGTCTCAAATGAAAGACAGTAATGTAAAGTAAAAATAAATAAAACATGCAATATACAAATACACATTTTTTTTTAAATTGTATTAAACCTTTATTTAACGAGGTAAAGTCTCATTGAGATTAAAAATGTATTTTCCAAGGGAGACGTGGCAGCATAAAACAACATACTGTACAAAAGATGACAACAAACTGAAATCCCATACTCCTACTACAGGATTAAATACCTGTTGTTGTTTTTGTTGTAACTGCGTCAGGCATGCTGCAGGCTCTGGGCGGCTTCTTCACCTACTTTGTGATCCTGGCGGAGAACGGTTTCCTCCCAGGCACCCTGCTGGGCATCCGCATCAACTGGGACAGCCGTGACATCAACGACCTGGAAGACACATACGGACAGCAGTGGGTAAGGAAAGGGAGCTCTTGACGGCCACTCACAGCCCACCTGCTCCGTCTTAGGGATGTAGAGTGGCATGGTATGATTGGTCCTGTCTAGTCCTGTCTAGGGAGAGCGTGGTGTGTTATTCAGATCCAAGGTTTCCATTTGGTGACAATGTATGTCCCCGCTTTTGATAAGAGCGTCCACAGAATAAATTACACGTTGTTTGTATTTAAATCAAGGGGGTTGGCAGGGGGTAATGTTATAGATTGGGCTTGCCTCAAAAGGGTTTTTGGAGTGGTTCCCTCCTGCCGAGCAAAGTCATCCTAATCTCATGGATGGATGGATGGATGGATGGATGGATGGATGGACGGGCGCTAGATAGATAGACTAATTGATAAAGAGATGGATGAAAGGATAAAAAAATCTTGATTGTTCCAGTGCAAATCTGTATGTGTCTGGGTCCGCTTGTAGACATACGAGCAAAGGAAGATCGTGGAGTTCACCTGCCACACCTCCTTCTTCGTCAGCATCGTGGTGGTGCAGTGGGCCGACCTCATCATCTGCAAGACCCGCAGGAACTCTGTCTTCCAGCAGGGCATGAAGTGAGTCGAGCCTGAGCAGACCTTGTAAAATGTATACCTTTAAATAGACATGGCGGGCACTTGCACTTTGCGTTTGTGGTCGACCTCCAAGCCAATTCCCCCGAGATCATTCAGCCTCAGCTGGTGGTATCGTTCTGTGGCCAGCCTTACATAATTGCATTGGGTGTGGGGGGGGGGGACTTGAAGAATTCAAGTAAAAAGGGAGGGAGGAACAAAATGTAGATGTCAAGTTACTTGTTGCTTTATGAGCTAGAATGAATAAAAAAATATGTCAAGCCCTCTCTCTCTCTCTCTGTTCCCCTCCCCCTCTCTCTCTCTCTCGCTCTCTCTCTCTCTCTCTCTCTCTCTCTGGTTCTCGGTTTTTTGTGCCGCAGGAACCGGATCCTGATCTTTGGACTGTTTGCTGAGACGGCTCTTGCCGCCTTCCTGTCCTATTGCCCTGGCATGGACATTGCACTGCGCATGTACCCTCTGAAGTAAGCCTCTCTCCTTTTGCTCTCTCTCTGTCTCTCTTGGTCTGTCTCTCTCTCACACACATCGCCAGTCAACCAGAAAATCCACTTTAAGACTCCTAAGACGTTGCCATTAGCCTGTCACTCTGGACTTCAAATTAAGTCTGTGATCTTCTTAAATGAACGCGATATAAAGGAAAATGCCTTCATCGGATTTAACTGTTTTCCACTTTATCAGTGACTCACTTGTCACTCCCGCATTCAGTGCTCACATCGTCTCTCTCTGCCATCATTTCTTTCTCCTGTCCTTCCTCCGTTCCATCCTTCCTTCCTTTCTTTCTTTTAGAATCATGTGGTGGTTCTGCGCCTTCCCCTACAGTCTGATCATCTTCATTTACGATGAGATCCGCAAACTGATCTTGAGACGGTATCCAGGAGGTAGGTAGACCACAAGATAAAAACACAAATATGAAATAATTAAATGGTAACACTCTTCACTATTTGCTCAACTGGTTTTGCTCAACTGCTGAGGGTTCGGTTTTCATCCAGGATCTCGCTGAATAGAAAATGACTGCAGCCATCTCTCTCTCGCTCTCTCTGCCTTAAAGGGAATGGTTTAATCAGCCCTAGCGTGGCTCTCATTAATCATGATGTTATTTAGGATAAAGGTTCCTGATGAGTATTCTGAATTGGCCCAGTGGTGAGCTAAGTAGACGCCGTGGCCCCACACCATTGCTCACATCCCAGCCATACCTGTCAAAGTAGTACTTTGTTTTAATCTATGTAATTAACTGCTACATTGGTTAGCACACAGTTTGTCTCTACCTAAATTGCAACAGAGGGCAAATAGAGAGAAACCTGTCTAAAAATGTTCAATGACAAATGTCTGTCAAAGTATATATCTTAAATGAGAGCTAAAATGTAGGATTTAAACGTTGGGGAGTTTTAAAGATGGCAGCATGAGAGATGATCATTTTATGTTGGGGCAGGTAGTGTAATGGTTAAGGCGTTCTGACCCAGTTTACTGGGTTCGATCCCCTACAGGGATTGAACCCCTACGTACCTGTAGCTATGTAGGTCTTGGGCAAGAAGCCTAACCCCTACCTGCTCCTTCATAACATGTATCTGAATTCAGTGTGCTCTGGACAAATTAATAAATAGCATAAATTCTACATTGCAGTCAAGGGCGTGTGATCGTTCTTTCAACCGTTAGGTTCGGAAAGAATGAGGCCAGCCATTTTGTTTTTGTTCCACATTGTGGAGTTCACTCATTCCTTGTCAGTGTCTGCTTGTTACTAAGTCCAGATGTCAGAACTCGAATGAATTCTCCGGGCCTGGGAAGTTGTACCAAGGCCCGACTGCTGCGAAGCGAAGCCAGTCTCCATCATCATTTTTCTGACTTTAAGTATGCTGGTGTGTGCACTCCAAGTCTATTAGAAGCCACACGCTAACTGAAAGTCATTTGTAATGCAAGTGAGCGTAATGATTTTGGGATGGCGCAAATACAGCAAAAAAGGGAAACGCCTTTGAACTGTGGGATTATGAGTAGTAATGAAGCTCTATTAGAAGGCGGCCATCGTTACGCTCTGAAACCACTGGGGAAATAAATATGTAAGAGGTTCATCAAGAAACAAATTACGTCTGTCCAACCGGCAACAGACGGATTGAAAAAAAAAGAAGGAAATTAAAGGAATTTGACGTGGACGGATTTGACATGGCCCTAAGATCGTACGCCTGATGTAGAGAAGCACGTATTATGGCTCAAAGTCTGGGTTCCACGGCCGGTTCTTACCGTCGATGAGGAGCAGGGCCTGCCGAGACAAATACAATTTATTGTGACAGTTAATCATCTTTGTTAATCTGGGTGTCACGGGCCGCCGGTCTGAGATTGTACGTTAAAAATGGGGGTGATTCGTTCGAAATGTACAGAGCAGAGACGAGAGGGAATGAGATGAATGCAAATGGAGCGACACAAAAGGGATATTATGTGAGCTGCTAGCCTGTCACTTTGGTCTTCCGCCCCGTGTTTCTCACCCTGCGTCTCTCCTTCTCTTGCAGGTTGGGTGGAACAGGAGACGTATTATTGACATTCATAAAATGTCAGTTTCAATCCTGTGCGTGTGTGTGTGTGTGTGTGTGTGTGTTAGTTAGGTGTTAGTCTGTCTGTCGGTTGTTATATTGCATGGATCATTTCACAAATCTGATTATCATAGCAACTACTGCTGAAAATAAGCTTGTGATTGTGCTTTGAGATTTTTTTCCATAAGACCTTACGTGCCTTGTACATTTCTGTGCCTCAAATAAATGATGAAAAATAATGTAGCACGGCTTATTGTACAATACAGAACTACCAATGCTGTTTGCCGAATAAAATGAATTCCATTTGCCATTCTATAATATTGTGGGCAATTTTCTTATTATTTGGCTTGAAATTGAATGATGAATCTTTTTAAAGGAAAATATACAAATTGGATACCTTTCAAGTGTGTATATCTTATTTGTGTTGAATATGTACTACATGTAGATGTGGATTTTCTATATGAATTATACTGTAAAGTATGATAAGACCTAAACTCACATCTCCCAATTCAGATTTGTATGAATAACTCTGGCTACCTGTAGTGAATATCTTAAATGTAAATTGCCTCAATTTTTACACAGCTCTAAGTATATAAAACACATATTTTATGGAATTATGTAGGGTAGTTTTGGACATTATTTATAATACAGGCCAGAAGTCAGATCAGTAGTATCTCTACAATATTAGGCCTACCATATCAGCCAATGACTAAGACATAGTTCCATCCATATTGCCATGTCTGTTACAAAGCTATTATTTTACCCTAAAATCTTCTCTTTTCCCACAATGACATCATATGAGTCTTAGGCAGTAACAGCAGGACATCAATATTGTATCAACATCCTCAACAGCTGAATTTGTTTGAACTTTAACATTTCAAACAAAGAATATTACATGTTTTCACTCCTGCTCATTTAAAGCCATGCAGCCGGTTAACACACAGCTGGCTATGTTTTGTGTATTTTACATGATCCAATCAAATCTGATAAATTCTCATTCCACCTACATTTTGTCTCACACTAATTGTCTGGTTTTCTCGACTTATATCAGCCTCAAAAAAGGAAAATCACCATGAGTAGGCTACCATAGACATATATAGCCTATAACATAAAAGATTAAATATTCAACATTAGTAATAATAATCACGATACTAAAACAAATATACAGATTTTAGATACAAACCCAAATATATTATATGCGGTAAATGTGTGTTTGAAAAGAAGGTACAGTATAATTTGCGAATCAAGAATGTAGCGTAGGATTTTATTAGCAGCAACAACTTTCATTTGTTGCAAACATTGGCAATGTTACCTGCATCTGATTAGACATGGTAGACTAGTGGGCTTTCTCCATACACACACGCTGGCCTGGTTGAATCAGCACCCAGCACGGCAGGGATTTGCATCTCCATTACAACAGGGCTACCTGCTTGAAGGTATGTCTTTAACTGATAACACAGTCAACTTGAGTCAATGATGTTTAAAAGCAGCGCCCTCTATAGCGCTGTTTACTAATCATCATGGATCTTCACCCTGTTGTAACCAACAGGGTGACCCTTGGCCCTTGACCCCATTTTTAGGTCTGGCGACCCCAACTTCTTCTATTGTTAAGCATCCGCTTACATTGGTCTACGTCTGCCTATATATAATTTCAGGCGACCTCAAGTAGGCTCCCGACCCACAGGTTGGGAAACCCTGGAGCATCGTGACAGGTCTGCCACTCGGACCTGACCAGACCAGGTTGTTTTGTGTTAGCAATCAATGAGATGTGGGGAAACATAACCAAAACAGACTTACTGTATCTTTGACAGTCAAATATAATTATTTACTTTCAAATGTATTTATTTGTATCCGGTTTTTTGTTGTTGTTTTTTTTAATCAAATTGCAGCAAAATCTTTAAGATCGAGATTGAAACTTAAATTAGATTTACTGTCTCAGTAGGTGACCTCTGCATTAAAACAAAATCAGGTTCAGTTCACATCATTAATATTAGACGCAAGCGCATTTCATGAATTTATATTATGCCACATACTTTCCCAGTTAATAATAGAAAAATAATTGGCAATGACCAAATACATGTAGGCTACAGCATTAATACACATGTATTTAACTTTGACCTTCTCAAAATGACGGCTTAGATAAGCGGACGCGTGATGTCAACATCCTGGTACGTCATATCCGCACAGTGCTTGTCAGACATGGCGTTGCTTCTAAGGTCAGTACGACTGCTTGTATTTAAGTATTTGTATTTTCTCATGTTTTCTGATAGAATAACGACGCTACTAGGATATATGTGACTGAAACTAGTGTTGATCTGTCTCCGTCGGTCTCGTTTTGGTCTACATGTATTGCGCTATGTTGTTGACTAGCTAGCGAGCTAGTTATGTTAGCAAGCAACCTCAAACTAATGAGGGAATCAAAGCTAGCAGATAAATGCTGTTATTCTTTCATTTCTAAATATATTTAACTGTCCAAATTGGCTCGTGATTTGACATTGCATGACGTCGTGTCTGCCCCGTATTCGTGTTTGTCTTGTTTGTGTGTATTTCTTTCATAGATAGTATTAAGCTTGTACTTTACAATAGTCAGATGACTAAATATAAAAATAATTAAAAGAAAATTCTGCTTTTAAACGAATCCTATTGTTTTGTCTCTTAGCGTAGATGTATGGAAATACTCGGTTTTAAACTTGCTAACGGTTGAAGACTTATCTGTTGACCTTAGTTAGCATTAGCTGGTAATTATAGCACCCTAATTGACCCATGTCTTATCATCACTTGTCAACGTATCAACATATTTATATGTATGTGTATTTATATGTGTGTATGTATGCGTGTGTGTATATATATCTCTGTCTGTCTGTCTGTCTGTCTGTCTGTCTGTGTTCTACTATTCTACTCTTCAATGATTTGTCCGGTTTGCTAAGACCGCAGGTTAATTGTTGACACTGTATGTCACTTTATGTTGTACGCTTGTTGCGAATTTGGGCAGTTGGCGTGCCAACCAACTTCTAGTCCAAATGAGTAATAAATAGCTCCCATAGCTGTATCTTTGTTTTGTCCAACACAAGTAAGCGAACTGCCCTGGTGAGGTCGTTTCCTCCAATAATGTCCACAAATCCACAAGTTTTGATTCTGTGTTTACACTGCGCATGCTCACGGAGATGGAGAGGTGTGCAGTTACAACTGTGAGTGAAGATGGTGGCTGTGTTTTATAATGTGTAATTCGGTGCAGAGCAACAATTCAATAAGGCTCGAGGATAAGTAGGAGGGGTGTTTTTGAACTGATTCAAACGCAGCCTAAGCATTCACTTCTGAATCAAAATGAAGTGCTCCGTTCCCGAGTGTACCAAGAACAAACTTCACTTTTTCCCACTGAGCCAGTCCATTGACTGTCCCTGTGAATCGATTTCTGTTGCGCCCATATGCCTCCTCAATCTATCCCTCTCCGCCTGTCTGATTTCAATTTCTTCTGCAGAGTACTCGTACGGTGGAATGGATCCAAGGTCCACCAAATGGTGCTCTTTCATAAAACTTGTCAGTGTCTGAGTCAGACATTGTGAAATCAGGGAATTACTGAATTCAGCATTCAATTGGTAGGCTTTTCATACAGCCACCATCTTCACTCAGAAGTCTAACTGCCGTGAGCATGCACAGTGGAGTGTAAACACAGAATCAAAACTTGTGGATTTGTTCGTTTGTGGGCACTATTGGAGAAAACGACCTCACCAGGGCAGTTTTTATGTGCTTACTTGTGTTGGACAAAACAAAGATACAGCTATGGGAGCTGCTAAACACTCATTTGGAATAGAATGGTTGGCTCGCCCCAACTGCCCAATTTCGCAACAAGCATACACCGGGACAAAATCAAGGCTGATTTACATCTCGACATGTATGTATATAATACAAGAGTACAACTAAAGCACAAATGGAGAAAGTCTTGGATCTCGTATACAAAATGATTGATGTAGTGCATAGGCATAGTGAGTCATCATTCAGTACCAATTAGGCCTAAAGCAATTGAGACACCACTTTAGGATTGCTGCTTCACAATGACTCATGAAGTATTTTTTACACTTTTTATAGTAACTAAAAGTTATATTTTGATGTTATTTTGTATCTTTTTATTTGCTGAGACCAATCCAGTAAAAATACCACCACCAAGATATCATTTTTTGGCTCTTTAACTTTCTGTACTTTCGTAGACTAAATGATTGAGAACATTGATTGGATAAATATTCAACAGAGAAAATAATCATTATTTGCTAATTGTATATACTGTTTCAAACTGTCCTTCTTCATTTGTGTTGCTAAACCCAGCAGTCTTGCAGTTACTCAAACTACAAAGTCCCACTTTTTCCTGTCTTTTTTTTTTGCAGGACATTAGCCAGGCAGGGGGCGTGCCTGTCTAGACCGCAATATGCTGTGCTATGCAGACAGTAAGTAGTGTGTGCTAATATGTGTGCTGTTCTAGAGGTACAGGCTGTTGCATTTTGTGTTTTTTAGTGATATGTAAGTCTTAAGATTGTACCATAGAAGTGAATGACGTCCTTTGGAAAGAAAATAATCTATTGTTTTTTCATCATTAGGTTTTGTAAGTTATATTTTTCCTCTCCAAAAATATAAACTTTGAAAAATACAAAGGAGAGATGTTTGCATAAAGGCTTATAGCTGTTCTATTTATGTGCTGTCATGACCACAGCAATAGACCTAAAGTGTGTGTGTGTGTGTGTGTGTGTGTGTGTGTGTGTGTGTGTGTGTGTGTGTGTGTGTGTGTGTGTGTGTGTG
>JAOPJI010000135.1:2015138-2033695 GCA_027122695.1 Merluccius productus
TGTGTGTGTGTGTGTGTGTGTGTGTGTGTGTGTGTGTGTGTGTGTGTGTGTGTGTGTGTGTGTGTGTGTGTCATTGGTGAACGCCATATAGTTTTTAAAAAACAAAATGGTTGCTAAGACGACATGCAGCGTTTACAGGGTTTCAAAGTGCTTTTATTTTTTATAACATTGTCTTGTATTGATTTCATGAGAATGCATCCAAGTAGGTGATGTTTATTTCCCTCTTCATGAATCATTTGTTGGATTGGTATATGATACTGTAAAATGGTGTACGCTGAATAAATATAATCAGATAATGTCCGAATAGTACCGTTCTGTGAAAAGCTGCAGGTCAACCACCATTAACCCACTAGATTGGCACTCAAAACTGCATTCAATTGTAGAGCACAGCTGTTGCTAGGCAGCCAATGAAACTGAAGACAGTATTTATTTTTTTCAGAAACCATTGATTCTCAGCCTGGCGCCTCTTCATATCATCACTATTAGTATTTATTCTGAGTTGGAGAATCTGACTGAACAAATACTAATTTGCACCCCGACACGCTTATCTACCAAAAGTGTCAATATGGATAGTTGGGAAATGTACATATTACATTTACTTGCTAAAATATATTGCCCCAATTAATGGGGGTCTGTTTGTTGCATTGAGGTGTATGTTATTATTGTAACATAACATGTTTTTAGCTTTACTTCAGAGAGCTCATGGCTCTTATCAGATGAAATGTTTTAAAATGACATCATCCAAACTTAGAAATCACAATGCCCATATCAGTTTCAGATCAGTTTATTTAGGCATTTATAAATAAGAACAGATAGTTATAAAAACAAATATAAAAATGTTTAGTGCCATTTGAACAGACAAGTTTTCCAAGAAGGCCAACAATGAACCACATCCCATGTTGTACTTTACCATTTGTTCATACCTCAATTTCAAACTGCTGCCAAGTGTTCATTCAAAAATTCATCCATGCATTCTAAGTTCACCTAATAATCTTTTCAAATATAAAAACAAAAGTCAACCACATGAAGAGTCCACAGAAACACACGAAAGCCATTTGCGATCCCAAACCTTTCCCTTATTTGCAAAGTATGTGCAACCAATCACTTTAAAAACAAACAAACCGTCTTAATAAAAAGCTGTCAAAAAGGTTGAGTCTCAACAGAACCTCAATCTATAAAAACAAGTGACCTGGGCTTTCTCGTTTCAGTTTCCTCAAATCCCTCCGCCTCCAGTAGTTGAACGTGTGGTTTCATGCTTCCCTTCAGCAGCCCTCCCTCCCCTGTGGCAGCAGGCAGAAGCGGGGACACCTCCAGAAGGTTCCCTCCCGCCCTTTAGGTCAGCCTTGGTTGTACTCGTCCCCGCCCCCTCCCTGGTAACCAAGTAGTCGCCCAGTGAGCGAAGGCCCTTCTCTGGCTGGAGTGTGGGCCCACCTTACTTCCAGAACAGGATGTTCCAGAAGAGCAGCCAGCAGGGGTAGACCAGCAGGGCCACCAGGGGGTACACCAGGGAGCCGTACAACGCGTGGTCCAGGATGCCCTGTGAGATGACGGACAGGAAGAGCATCCAGCCCTCCTGAACACTGACGGGTGTCTCCTGCAGCTCTTGGAAGAAGAAGACTGCGAAGAGCAGCGTGCAGCCCGGGCTGAGGACCACCATGAGGAAGGCAGACAGCGCCCTAAAAGAGGGGGGGGGGGGTTAGTCGTCGCTTAATGAACATGTTTGACATTAAAGGGCCCTAATGATATCACAAGTGGGAGTCTCCACCTAGATGTATGATGGATAGATCAGCCAACCAGGATACCAGTGGACTAGACCAACTGGTAGGCTAATCTAATCATCCTATCTGGGTGGACACTCCCATTTGTAATGTCAGTAGAGGGCACTTTGACATGGCTTGTGATGGCTAATCAACATCACACTTTTACTTTGTTTCTGGTAAAGGACTAACTTCTTTCCCCTCAAAAAATAAAACAAATTCTTAATACTGTAAAGACTACTGATATTACACGTCAACCATGACTCTAGATACTCTTTCGATATCATTAGACCCACTGCAGTGCTTATAATACAGTATTTTACTTGGGGACGTGGGGCGTGATGAACGCTGCCAGGGGCACCAGGGTGAGGGCCAGGATGAAGCCCAGGGAGAAGTTGATGAGGGCGGTGCATCCCAGCAGCACGGCCAGGTAGAGGACCGCCACCAGCTTCAGCACCTTCCAGCCCTCCTCCGTGCCCTCGCCCGACAGCAGCCTGCAGGGGGAAGGACGACGGAAGCTCAGTCAGTCGGTTCCGGCTCACTTCAGTGCAGTTAAGCCGGCTGGTGTGGTAGGTTACCGACTGGTACAGTTTGAGCAATGGTACATTTGGCCTCATTAGGTTTGATTAAATCACAGAAGGAGACAATGTCCTCGTGTAACACAAACCATATGAAGCTACTAATGCTAGATACCAGTGGCGTCCCTTATATAAAAAATGTAAATTAAAAAAGGACAATAAAATACAGCTTGAGGCAAAGTTAACTTCTGATCATTCATTTGTATCCAAAGTGACTTACAATGACTTTGTATGTACATATCAAACTAACGACTATTCTGCCCCCTGCAGAGATTGTGTATAGCAGCCATATACATTTGAACACAGAATTTCCCCAAAGAAGTATTTGTAGCGGACACTACATAGAGACAGAGACACAGACATAATTCACCCCAGTATGGTTGTGTTGTGTTATATGGGCAAGTACCCTTTAAGAGTGGGTCGCAGGCTATGACACAGGGTTCAGGCGGTCTGTTGTTTTGATTCATTCATTCGAGTTGTAAGGGTATAAACGCGCCGTGTTTTGGCTTTCTCTAAAAACAAGTTCCCTTTGTCCCATTGACTCCTACATGTTTACTTACTTAAAGACATGGGTCTTATTAATGATCCATAGACATAGATTGCGGTAGAAAACATTGCGGTTCACCACCACCACAGTGCTTGACCCACTCCCACCATCAGTTGCCCGGCAGCCCTAAGGTTGCAAGTTGAACACACACTCTACCTGTGTGTGTTGTGAGGCAGCGCCAAGCCCGCTGTGTAAATGGCGATGGCGGTCAAGACCACCGCCTCTGTCTCAGACACGGGGAAGTGTTCCACTGCCGTCTCCTGGGAGAGGATGGGCAGCGTGTACAGAGCCACACCCGTCAGGTGGCTGATAACCAGGGGAGTCAGGATGGACAGCACCCCCGGGCTGGATGGCTGGAGGGGCAGAAGAAAGTGGACGGACGGCAGAAGAAAATTTGACCAAAGAAAACGCATATATATCTTTTTTGTATTTAAATATAAAATACATAAATATAAACATTTATAAAAGATACGATATACATACAAAATATTAAATAGAAGACAGCTGTTGTGTTTTGAAGCCACTGCAACAATGCCAATAAAAGCATATCTGTACACAGGGTCCAAAATTGTCTTTTGACCTGCCAGAGTAGAACAATCTACCAGCCAAGCAATTGCTTTAATATGCAACCCTGCATTTGTTGACCTGCCCAATGGTCAAATCTATCCGCCATTGGCTGGCGGTTGGTGTTAATTTTGGAACCTGTCTGAACAGTACTTCAAAAAAAGGAGCCACAATACATTTCTCAGTTAAGTAAAGACACCTTTCATTTAAAAGCATTAAAAGAAAACACTGGTCTTGCTCACCACCACCTCAGTACCGTCATCTTCTGTTCTGGTCAGTGGAGAGGAGAGTTGAACCCACAGGTCTAAGGCCTGAACAGTGGTCAAGGTAGCCAATAGCATTATGAGATGTGTGATTCTTGTTTATCACCATCATAATCAAATTAAACTGTATTGTTTCCCCCTATGCATCAAAAACATACAAAGACCAAAGCAAGCAAGGTCAACAAGCTTGAATCTCGATCCAGCCGTCTTTAGAAGAAGGGAAATCCATCTGCTTTAAAAACACATTGCATCTTAAAGGCCAGAGATAAGAACAAGCGTAACAGTAATGGTAAGAGGATACACGAAGCAGGAGGATAACAGCCAGCAGGCCGAAGGCTGGCATGTAGTAACCGATGGAGACGAAGCGGGACAGCGACGGCATGAGGTAGAAGAAGTAGGACTGGTGGAGGCGCTCCAAGAGGTTGTTCAGCTTCCGGTACATTCCTTCCATGAGCCTGGTGAGGGAGGGGCGCAGAAAACGCACAAATCCCATTAAAACTGCACCAATTTAATCTTTTGTTTAGTGGCCTATCCTGTCAATAGTTAAACTTTTGTTGCATCTGTTCTTTGCCAGTTTGTTTAAAAGTTTGCTATGGGAGTGTACTTGAAGAGACTGCCCTCTAGTGGTCAGGAATAAACATGCAAATCCAACAAACAACTTGGATGGAATCTAGAGCTAGACGTCCAACAGAAAATTAATGAAATCATTTATTTTCAAGTCGATTCATCGTTTAGGTCATTTAGTACAAATACCAAACATTTTCAGCTTGATGCTTCAGAAATGAAATTTTTTGTTTGTGGCATCATTATAAAGTGAATACTTTAGTTTGTATTGGCTGCTTGTGAGATAAAACAAACAAATGTACTTTTGACTCTTGGGACCAACTTGTGATGGCATTTACTATTATGTCTGACATTTTCGAGACTAAATGATTAATAAAATAAAATGTGTTGGATTAAATCGACAATGAAAATAATCGTTAGTTGCACCCCTAATGGAATCTAGAAATGGCAGGCATGCCCACCTGCCGATGGTGGTGGCGTCGGTCTTGTATTGGCGGAAGCTGTTGACGCCCTTGATGGAGGCCGCCTCGATGTGGTAGCGCAGGAACAGACCGTGGTCGCCCCAGGGCCGCCCGCTGGCCTGCTTCAGCACCATCAGCATCATGGTCTGGACCGCGTGGCTGTAGCCCGATGTGGTGTCCCAGTCGTTCCTGGGGAGCTGAAATGGGCAGAAGCGGTAAAAGAGACGATGTATAAAACAGATCCAGTCCTTGATTCTGATTGGCTGGAAGCCTATAAAACGCACACCTGTGGCCTATATGCTAGCCAACCATTTTGGTGTCTTGAGGAACAATATTGCTTGGCGGAAGAATAACAATTTGTTTTGACTAAATTATCGCATTTTAGGTTGCTGTGTGTTCATTTTGTGAACTCATCGTGCCTAACGATGTCCCCTAGGTGTTCTAAAATCACTGTAATTCAGGTGATTTTAGTACACCTAAAAACACGTCCTAAATTGACATCCATCCTGAACGATGTCATGCTAATATACAGTACAGTATATGCACCTTCATATATTTAGCTATCAGAGTGAAGGTCAAGACAGTCAGCAAATGCTTCAACATGTTACATGTCACAATATATATTTTTTAGGGCAATATGTGGCTATTGTAGGTTTATATGCATACAACCCATGCTTTATAATATGTATATTTATTTATGTTCAAACTATATAGTTTTTAACTGGCTACCGCATTTTTTTTTGTCATGAAAAAAATAACCATTCTCTTCCATCATCTCAATTAGAACAGAGAAGTGTGCCTTTTACCTTGCCCTGGATGGTGCACAGGACCCCTATCTTCTGGCAAAAGGCATAGAATAGGTTGGCCAGGTCCAGGTTGGGCAGCTGGCCATTGAGTCCCTCCAGAACCAGGTCCAGGCTGGTGACCACGTCACTGCTGAGCTCCAGGGACAGGGCAGCCTGGATGGACCCACCACGGCCCTGCAGCGGGGACCAGTCCATACCTGGGTCAACGGAGGACATGACGTTGTTGGGTGAGTGGAGTTTTCCATGTTGATCAGACAAGGTATTGGACATTTGGATATTGTGGTGGCGGCGAGGTTAATAGCATGGTAGATGCATGCGCCGCTTACCTGTAGTATTGGTGTGGTGGTAGCCTTCCAGCCAGGCCTGCATGCCTATCAGGTCGTGCTCATTGACTAAAAAGATGATATCCTTGGCCCAATAAATCTGACCTATTGAAAAGCACAACAGTAAACCAATCAGTTGCTTGCCAATGCATTGAGGCTGTTTAAAAAAAAAAAAAAAAAGGAATGCTGTAAGTGTGAATGTGAATGAGTAGGCCTGGAGAGTGGCCTCGCCTGGCACCACAATCTCGGTGTCATGGAGACGGCCTTGATCAGGTCCCAGATAGAGTCAACAATATACTCACTCCTAAAGTACTGAGCCAAACCAAGCAGAAGTCCCACTGCCTGGTTGTTGTCATTACCAGGACTGCACGGGGCACTCAGCACCAGGGCTTCAGTGCGTGGGGCCCTTGGGGCCCTCAGGATCCCATATACGTTATAGCCTTTCACCATCTAGGTGGGGAACAGAAACACACAAGAGGGCTATCAGTTACTGAGACCACAATCCAATTAAAGCAATTGAGACTGTGGCACTATGCAATGTCCATCGTAACATCTATGTGACTAAATGCATACCCCTTACAAACAAAAAAGCCTTATACTCACATATCTTTCTTTGTTTTCATCGGGGAAGGGGAGCTTGCGGGAGAAGCGCTGTGTGAAGACCTCCAGCCCTTTAGACTGCATGGTCCTCACCAGCCAGTCTACTGGCATCCCTCTGAAACACAAAGGAGGACCAGCATGGTTAAAACTACAGTTGCTGAAACTGATGTGACAACCACATCATTAAAACCCAGATCAGAGGCTCAGTTCAACCTCACCCGGCTTTCTTTTTATGCGCCGCAAACTCTCGGCCCGTCGCCAGGGCCGCCTCCCCCGATGGGAAGCGCTCCTCCACCATGGTGGAGCCCATGGCGTTCTCAGACATGTAGGTCCGCAAGGTAAACGGCTCAAAGGCCAGCCCCATAAACCAGGCCACGCCTGCCATGTAACACACCAGGCTGAGGGGGAGGGAGAGAGAGACACACATTGTATGTTCTCAAACAAAATGTGCACATTATAAATTAGGACCTTGGGTTAGGTTCTTGTGTATATGTGGAAGGCAGTATGGTGCAAGATAATTCACTCAAGTCTCATTAAAACCACAATATCTCACCATATCGGGGCGTTGAGGCGGGTCAGCATGCCGATTAAAGCACGCCTTCTGTTGGGGTCTGACAGTAGTCCCATGGCGCGGTGCTGCTACTCCCCCCTTGCAGTGACAGTGTCAGGATCTGGGAAAACATCGGACACAGCAACCTCGTCAACAGACTCAAATTCAAATATATCCTTTTAAGATAACCTTTAATAAAAGGTAAACAATAATGTCGACATCGTGTATAATGTTTAATGTCCACAGTGTGTACGCCTTCGTTGGGATCGTCATTGTATCGATTGGTTGGGGGTAGTAAGGTGGAAGCTACATCGGCTAAGTGGCACGATCACCAAGCCAATACGAAATGCCACATTTTTTATGAACACATCGCAGATAAAAGTTCAATATTTACATGCGTATTAAGGATACTGTTTCCTAGCGAAGTGTGGGCTGCAGTTACCCTAGTACGAGAGCAGTTTCAACCGCTGCAGCATTTCTTCTCATCCCCTTCCTTGTTCCTGGTGGAACACCGCTGCGGCGGACCGACTTCCGTTCATGCGCATCAGAGGTCAGAGGTCGCCTTCACAACCAATCAGCGCGACGAGGCCCCGTCTTCATTCATACACACCAATGGCTGTCATAAGGCAGTGGGTCAGCTCTTATTATACACCAGAGATGCTAGCAATTTTGGCAGGCGAAATTTAAATCTCTTAAATCTTGCAATTGATTTAAAACACTCAAAACACACAAATCATTCTGTCACACACATATATGCAGGTCACTCAAAAGCACTTTGATATAAAGTGTGTTTTATTAATGTAGCAGTGGAAATACAAATGTATTGACATAATAAAAAATGAAAAATGTTCTGCAAACTCTTTTAAGTTTAGGTCCCATATCCTTCCCAGCATGTGGCCCGAAAATAACAAGTCGCAAAGTCCTCTCCTCCTTCGCCCGTCCGCACCGACTCACTCTCCGGTGAGCACAGACACTTCCTGGAGATGTTGCCGCACGACCTCGTCCAGCACTTTGCTCACTCCTTTACAAGCGGTCATCGCCGCCTCCATCAGAGTCTCGAGGTGATCCTGGTGCAGTCTGGCGTCCATCTGCAGCAGGGCGATCTGCCCCCCGCGCGGCAGCAGCGCCAGGGCCAGCGAGCTCCCTCCTCCGCTCTCCTCGGCGAAGCACAGGTCGGCCAGCGGCGTCTCGTCCACGAAGCCCACCGTGCAGGCGCACACGTAGTCCCGCATGGGGATGCCCGCGTCGATGACCGCCAGCGTGGCAGCGTTCACGCACACGCTGTAGTTCCCACCGTCGGCTTGCAGCACCTGTTGAGAGAAATCATTTTTTAAACGCATTACAATTTTCGAACACTTATTCTAAAGCATTAGTATGTGTATGGGATGTTTACATCGGTTAATGTTTGTTAGTAATATTGCTTTTCTTCTCTTTATAGCATCAATATAAGCCCTGCTGAAATAAGACGGCGCGTCAACCTTGACGTAGATGTCTATTTGAGAGCGTGGGTAGAGCTGGGTCATCACGGCCGCCTCAAACGTCTGCTTGAGGTGGAGACTCATCTCCGTAGACTTGCGGTCTCCGTGGGGTCTCCTCTTCCTCTCCGCGGTGCTGAAAGTGGCCATGCTGTACTGACAGTTGATGACGGCTCGGTCGTGGAGGGTCCGACTGCGTGAGCCTCGCATCTAGGGGGGAGGGAAAAAAAATCAAACAAACATTGTGGTCGGTTGTGTTTGAAGCCAGTTATGTTAATCTCCACCAATTGCTGATGCATCTGTATTCATTTACTCCTGGTCAGACCCAGAGCTTATACCAGTATCTATGATAAATAGATCGGCCTACCAGTTGGTACAGGCCACTGGGTAGGCTGATCTATCCATCATACATCTGGGTGGACACTCCCACTTGTGATGTCATTAGAGGGTATATTTTGACATGGCTTGTAATGGGCAATCAACGTCACACCTGGTGGTAAAATAGGGGACCTTTAAGTTACCAATCTCTAAACGAATGTCCACATTTAACAATGTGAATCACTATTGTCATCATCCATAACCATTTTAAAAGACCTCATTGGTTCAACAAAAGTTGCAAACAGCCCAGAAGGCCATATCATGTGAAAAACATGTTGTTTGTGAAAGTCCACATGGTCACATGCAGCGGGTGACACGCGCACATCATAAGCATTCAGAAATCGTCTTTGAACAAGCGGCGCGTGGTTTAATGGTCCTCCGGGGGATCAATAATAATGTTGTTGTTCAATCAATCAATTCAATATATTTGCCCGACGTTATTTTCACAACTACTGTCGTGTCTAACTAGCCGTTAGCAGCACTTACTTCGTGGGGTCCGTAAACGACAGCCAGGGCTTTGGTGTTGCCCTGCTCTATGTACGCGGAGCCGTCCGCCTGGGCGAAGACGCCCATGCGGGCCTGCACTTTGCGCAGTTCGGGGGCTTTTCGTCCATCGAGCCGGTATCCCTGGTCGGAGAGTAGCTCAAGTCCTGCCATTTTTGTTGGTGTAAAAATTCACAAAAAAATTACATGTGCCCGACTTCTGGTACTACATTACCCATGATGCGCCTACGGGCTACGGTAAGCCCGAACGGACAAGTGTTGTTTCAGGTTCGCGGTACGTAAATGCATGAAATGTTTCTAATATCTAATATTTGCTGTTTAAAATTGCTGTAAGTGTTATTAGCTGACCATTGAATGAATACCTATTAGCCTATTTGGTATAGGTATTTAAATATCCTGTAAGTGTTATAAACTGACCAAAGAATGAATAACTATTAGCCTACTATAGGCTATTTAAATATCCTCTAAGTGTTATTAGCTGACTTTACCTATTTGGTATGTGACAATCAATGCAATACTTTAATAACTTTGGCTGGGTATTTTAATGTATTTTGTGACAATGCAGACAAGGCAGTGAATGAAGGCGCTATTGGAGTGCAGCCATGAGCAGAATAGTGGGGGCAAGCAGGTATTTTGACACTTTTAAAAATAAAATTTATTAGCGTCTCTAATGTGTATAAATAAAAACATATGAAACAATGAATACACACATAATGCGATGAGTTAACACAATGAATGGATTACATGTGGTATAAAGGAGCAGTCTTGTATTTAGCTATTATTATGTAAGGACATGAAATCAAGTTTTTTCCCCCCGAAATATGCATCCCTAAGTTGCAAATCTAAATTATTTAAAAAGATTGGAACAAGGAAACAAATTAGTAACAGCAACAGGAGAAAAACAATTTGCCATTTTGCAATTCTGTCTTAGAAGATTGAAAAAACATCTTCACGTTAACAGTATTATAAAGAGTGTACTTCTGCAATATTTCACGAACAACGTTGAGGCCCAAAGCCACAACACTATACACATTGAACTGATCCAACTTTACATTTCACTCTATAAATCCTAAAAAGAATTGAGTCTCCTTGATCCCCATATACTGGAGTCACACTGCTCCATAAAACTCTTATCAAACGGTCCTTTATAAGCAGACCTGAACTATACAGGGAAAGGTGACTATAAAGTTAGACACAGCAAAAAAAAAAAGTGAAATACCAAATGACAATTTTTTTTTTTTCTTCTAACTAAGATCTGAACATATCAAACAAAGACTTTTGCGATTTACTATCTGTAACAAGGTTTGTCATTTTGTGCAATGGCTATGGTTGGCTGTCTGAATGCTAAGGCAGTGAATTGATGCTTTTTGCAGGGTGAGGGAGAGGGGTCTGAGGACGTGGTAGACAAAAGCAAAGAAAGGGGAAGACCCCTTCTTCTTCGGTTATGTTTTTCTATTTGGTCATGCGAGTGCTTAAAACACTCAATGTGTTCATGTGTCTTACAGAACTGACAGATATTCACAAAGGACAAAATACTACTTCTGAGCATTGGTTGTAACGTTACCATAGCCAATGTTGTGGACCTGTAGCTGACCATACATATACATTTGACATTGAAGAGGCAATTATGGAAAGCCATTTTAACATTAAATCAAATTGGAGAATGTCCACATTATAAATGTAGATTTTCTTTCCCAAAATGTACATCGATATTGTGGAAAATAATGGCTAACAGCAATGTTCCAAATAAAAAGTATCATGCTTCAGTAATTTTACTTACCGTCTTGCATCATTCCAATATCCCTAACTTGTACAGGTACGACCCAGGACGGACCCAAGCACAAGCTCTACAGCAGCTTTCCCTTGTAGCAGCACCTTGCGAAGTAGCAAATCACCTGCGTATAATAAACTTTCCTCTGAACATTTGTTGCTAGCATCTAGCACTTTCAACATATATATACTGTATATATATATATTTATATTACTATATATAAATTTGAGAAGTAGAATAACAAGCCCCATATCAAAGTATCATTCTTCAGTAACCTTTTCAAACCTGATTTTAAACATATCCATATTCCAAAACATGATATCAAGATCAATCAAGATCTATCAATTAATATATTCTTATACTGCATCTACAAATTTGATTGAATGATAAGACAGCCTGCGATGAGCATTGCCCTCCTATCCTATACAAGAGTGTGTCTCTTGTCATTTGGACACATTACTCTGTAAAAGGTGTGGACTAATATTAGGCATTAACCCAAGTTCTCCTCACAAATGTAAAATATCACATTTTTAAAAAGGGGAGCACAACATCCAAGACTAGAACTGCTTCAAAAGTAAAAAAAAAAATAAAAAAAAAGGAAAAAGATGCGGACAGGCTTACAAAGTATAAAGAAAAAAACATGATACATCTGCTTTAATACGCAGGTTTGCCAGTGGATCACGGCGACCTCATTCAGACGTGTGGAATAAAGGGACTAATGTAGTAGACTTGAACAATGTCGGTCTCTGCTTCTCCCCAAAGTCCTTAGAAGAGTGCAAAAGATCCCCCTTGCGTTCCATGTGTTTTAGCCCTGATGTATCCACGCTCTCGTATCTTTAAAACTCTGCAAACTCCTTGCCGCATTTTTCCGTCAGCGACACCCGGATCTCTTCCTCCTCGTACTCGTCGAAGTTGCTCGTGTCCCCGGGGCCTCTGCACTTTGGTATGAACGGGGCTTCCACCTGGAAGAGGAACAGGGAAAAGAACAATTCATAAAGGTGGCTTCACATCAGAAAGAAATATGACTTGGACGCATTTTAATAAGCAGACCATCAAAATTGTGCATTATTTCTCATGAAGAAAAATGATAACAAATGACTCAAATATTGCGAATAAATAATGTTCACTAAAATTAATTAATGTGCAGTATCTGACAGGTAAAGGCAAATCATTTAAAATGCTACAGGGTTCATAAGTCATTAAATACTTAAAAGGCATGTATTAGAGAAAACCGACATAGGCACAGAGGTTTTGTTGAGGGATTTAATTGGAAATGGTTCTGCTGATTATATATTAGAGGGGAAAAAATATTGTTACAAAGATGAGTCTAAGTCAGCGTCATTTGGGACATAATTGGTTAATCATCTCAACTAAATGTACATTAGCCCATAGACTCAGAGTCTGATTGGGGCTAATGCAGATGTATGGCAGGACAGCAATATTACCAGCAATATACCAGCCTGAGGCTTATTCAAGAGATATTTGGCCACAATCTGTGTTGCGATGAGATTAAACGTATAACTTGAATGACAGTATTTTAAAAAGGAAAGGCAAATTAAGTCTTGGGAAATATTTAGGTTAGGATTATCTAAAAGAAAATGTGTAATACTTGCTTCTGTAATTGTGTAATAAAATTGTGTAATAAAAAAAAAACAGCTACCGCTTTTGAGCCAACATTTTACAACATAAAATGTAATGCAACGGTGTGTGTGTGTGTGTGTGTGTGTGTGTGTGTGTAGCAACTTGCCTTCCTCTCGTAGATGGCTATCCAATCTGTTGTCGCAAACCACTTGTGGCCCTTTATGTCGTTGACTCCATTCTTCAGGTTGCCATAGCGCTTGGTCAGATCCACCTGTAGCAAGTTCCTCAACAGGTCTTTTAAGTCAGAGCTGAAGTGGGAGGGGAATCGTACCTAAAGAAATAAATAAACAATGCTTGCCGTTTAAATACAGAGCATGTGTTTCACCAATGAAGTAAACATAACAGGCTAGGAAGCCAAAATGCTTGATTTTAAATGTACACTATGCCCATTGTACAGTGTGTTTCTTAGGTGAAAACTTTTTTTCAATGACACTAAAGAAAAGCAAAACCACTTACTTTTCCAGAGACAATCTTCTCATAGATCTGGATCGGTTGATCTGCAAAAAACGGGGGGTAGCCGGCTGCCATTTCATAAATAAGGACCCCTAGGGCCCACCAGTCCACAGCCTTGTTGTAGCCCTACAAACCACAAACAAGAGGACATGTGAGAAATATGTAATGCTTTATAGGTACCAAACTTATTTTATTATAAAGATGTAAAATATACATCCGTCACATAGTGTGAAACAAGTAACCCAATCCTTCATCTTTTTTTCTTAAATTTTGAGTCAGGCTTAAATGTAGACCATGTGAGCAGCTGTTTTGTGACCGAAACCAAAGATCTTTGGAGCTTGGCTTACTTTGCTGAGAATGATCTCTGGCGCCAGGTACTCTGGTGTGCCGCACAGTGTCCAGGTCCTGCCTTTTACTCTCTTGGCAAATCCAAAATCTGTCACCTAGGGGGCGTGAGAGCACACAAGCCATTACACAGTGGGGGGGGAAAAATATAAATACATTTTGCAACAAAAATCGTAGCGGGTCATTTGTTTAGCGAGCGTCAGCAAGCAAACCTGAATGTAGCCATGATGGTCGATGAGGAGATTCTCAGGTTTCAGATCTCTGTAGATAAGGTCTAATGAATGGAGGTACTCGAATGTCAGCACTATCTGGGCGGCGTAAAAACGTGCGTGCGGTTCACTGGAGGGGAAAACGGGGACAATCGTGTTAACAGGTGTCACGAAAACCACACATAATATAGTCTAGCAGTTAATCAATGGATACGATTGAACATAACTTAACCCCGCCGAGAGATAGCGTGGCGACGGGTGTGGATACACAACAGTGATTCAGGTGGCAAAAACACATCACAGGTCACAACAAAGACTATCCTTTGACACACAAGCACTGTACCATGATTTTAAATGGGGTATTGGATAGGTAACGAGCTACTTTAGTTTAAAATAATTACCAACTCACCTGAACCTGCCAATTCGTCTCAGATGGGAGAACATTTCTCCTCCTGGAACGTACTCCATCACCATGTACAAATTGGAGTTGTCCTGATAACATTGAAATAACATTTCTGATAAGCTGGTAAAATGCAGTATGAATAAATAATACTGTAGAGGCCATTGCCACTGTACCTTGAACGAATATTCGAGTCTGACGAGGAAGGGAAAGCTCACAGCCTGTAATATTCTCTTCTCATTTAACGTGTGTTCGATTTGCTTGAGTTTCACCACCTAACAGACCAAAGAGCAACAAGAGGTGTTAGGGAAGCGTCATGGAACATTTTATTTGTCAAAGGAAACCTCAGAAATAAAAATAACTTAGGATGGCTTAATTGCAGTTCATCTCAATTGTGAAACCACAGTCTAAATTCAGACTACAAGTAAAATTTGTGGACAAACAACCTGTGCGGAATGAATTGGTTCATTTCAATGACAATTTGGGGCCACACTCATATGGTTCAAGATCCAATTCACTGCCATCCAACTTGAGTCTGACCATGGCATGAAGTGTAGTTGTCATTGAAGCAGAGAGCTGCATTTTGATATACCATGTGACCGGCTCTCCACATAGAAGTGGCAGCAGTACTTGAACGCATTTGCCACTTGTGAAAAGCAGAGCATGTGCCAATAAACATTCTCAGAGCTGAGTATTTAGTCTCTGCACAAGTTAGGTTAAGGACGACGTAGCAGAATTGGAATAGGGTAATTAACTTCAGCTCACTGGAAAAACAGACGGGCACACAGAACAGAACCCGGGACGACTGACCTTTTGCTTGTCCAATATCTTCATGGCAAAAAATTGCTCCGATCCCTTGTGCTTGACCAGCATGACCCTCCCAAATGAGCCCGTACCCAGCGTCTTTAATCTCTCAAAGTCATCTAGGCACGTCGTGCTCTGTGGAAACAAACAAATGCACGCCAGTTGGCCAACAATAGACGCGCGGAAACCAGTTTGCCACTCACACTTAAGTTTAACCACGGCGCCTCAGGTCACCCTGCTCACCTGTGGTGGGCATTCCCATTTCCGTAAAAAGTCTTCTTTGGCCTTCGCTAGAAACTCTTTCACTGAAAAGGAGGGAGACAGAATCATTAGGAAAACTGTTGAGACCAAACTATAGGAATGCTACGGTGGAGAGGCTCAAGACGCATACATGTTACACTGGAAGGTAAACGAGAGGGTGGGGGCAAGAGTCTCATCTGCATGTAATATCAAACGGGATATTAAGAACATCACATCTTTTACTTGTCTAACGACATGACAACACAAACACCAAACACCGTCCAAGACGGGCTAACAATAGTAAGAAACGATGCAACGGGCGTTTTTCTTTTCTGCTTCATGTCAAAGGGAAGCAGAAATCACGGGAGCAATTTTGTGCCTTGTGCATCGATTTTCTGTACTATGGAAAATGTATGGGAAGGCTACGAAACTCACATGACGTAACAATGAGAAAAGCAAGGACAAACCAACATTACATGGGAAACACAGCAGACAGCAGATATCCAGAATGACAGAATGTGGATGACAAAAACACGGATTTGTTATTATCAAAGCACAAACGCACAGTAAGCTGGTCGAGCAAGTTATCACAACGTGACCAATGCCGTTCTGTCATTTTGGTCATGGGTTTTTTGTTTTGTTTTGTTTTTTTAAGAATGAGCATACCAAAGGTCTCTATAGATCACCAAGGATTTGCAGGACAACCACCCACCACATGGATGGGGTGATACGACAAGAGAGGGAGAAAGAAATATTGACAGACTTTGTGTTTAAAAAGTAACGCAAGACAACAAATGTGCAGTATATACATAGTGAACATGGTCACAACATAGAGGACAATACAGAGTGTACTTTGACATTGCTGTGTGGAAGAACAACATTTCAAAAATGAAGACTGTGGCACAGAGATTCACAAAACAACAGATATCAATCAACAAGTCAAAATGTCAGCAATGTAGTCATGCATTGTCTTTTAGATTCAGCAGATATACACACGAGTCAAAGTACAGAGGGAAAGTCCATCCTAAAAAAAACACTTACCCCTAATGGCATCCGACCCATCCATATAGTTTATCTGTGACTTAACCAGGCTCTGCACATGTCTCCTACTGATCTCTCCGCAATATAATGGAAAAGTAAATGGCGTTCGGCTTGTGCAACAGTAACAGCTCTAGCTCCAAAAAACAATGGCGGGATCGCTTGCGGTAATGCATAGACCCTGTTGACATTTCCATGGCCAACGGTTTCGCCCCCAACTGAAGTGCACCCTCTAACTGTGTACCTTTGCAACGAGGACACGACTCTCGTAATAGGGGTCCTTCACCGGGGTAGACCGTCAGAGGGCGTACAGAAGTTAACCGTTAACCAACTTTCGGATCAACAGGGAGAACTGTGTGTCTGTCTGTGTCATTGTTTCTTGAGGGATTTTGTTGTTGAGGTTCCGTTTTTTTTAATGTCACTCGTCGTGTGCCACGAACATAAATGCCATTGAACTTTGTATTGTATCGGGATTGTAGTGTAGTGCTCAGCAGTGGACACAATTAGGATCTCCTAGCACTTCAAAAAACAATGCTGCTCTGCATTTTGGGTAAGCAGGAATTCAACTATAAAAAACGTGACCCTGAAAAGGTTTTGCATTCACATTCATGCTGAGCCCAAACCTGCCATTGCTTAACCTTAAAGTAATTTCACAGGGATTTATTTGTGAATAGTCACCAAATAAAGTCCAATAGCCTTAACTTATTAAATGACCTTTTACTGACATTGACGCTGTCCTCCAGAAAACACTCAATGCAAATCGGTTGCTTATTTTGTCTTAAATAAGATAGGGCCTAGTACATTGTTTATCATGTTGGCAATATTATGTGGATAAGAGAGCGTATACGTGGATAAGAGAAGCGATAACAAACTTTGTAACTCCAAAACGGGGATGAATTTGCAGCACCATAAGGGATAGCGCCGCAGCGGTAGTTTAGCCAGGTAGGCTAACGGGGACACATACAGCCCGAGCGGCTATATAGGTAACTAGGTCCAGGTCGTCTTGAGAGGAGCGGCCACTCACTGCAGACAAATCCCAAGCCCAGGGCAGAGAGTCAGCTTAACCAGAATTAACAGCTAGCCCCTGAGAATCTGCAGATCGTAAATACAGATGCCCCAGTGTGGGGCACTGTGCTGATCCGACTATCTCTTCTTCCAGTGCAACTCGCTGCTGGCTACACTACGGCCTCTGAACCTTATTTGATGTTGTTCTTAACTAAAGCTATCTCCACATTGTAACGGTTGTTTGTGACGGGATTGGGGGTGATTTCATTATTGTGCCTTTTCCCCATATGGGATTCATCTATTTCCACACAAAGCGACCGCTATCCTGATGTAACATGTCAGCCAATTTCAGAAAATGCACCAAACCGGTCGGTAAATTGCTCATCGCCGACCTGCATACGTCAAAGCTTACTGTCACAAATTAACTCTAGCCTAGTTCCAGCTACGTCAAACCTTTCAAAGCTTGTAATACCCCTTATCCTCTGACGAAGGTCTGATGACAAGCCTTTACTAGTCAATGACAAAATTGTCTGCGAGTGTGGCTCGGCGGACCTTCACAACATTTAGATTAGGTCCGAACTAATCTCTTAGTAATCTAACTCATGTGTGTGTGTGTGTGTGTTGCGGGGGGGCTGTAGTAAGAGCCCAGTTTTATGAATGGAAAAAAGGCATTTGTCATTTCTTCTCCATATTTGGTCACTGTGCTGCAGAGGCAAAGCTGTGTTTATGT
This sequence comes from Merluccius productus, assembly GCA_027122695.1. NCBI lineage: Eukaryota > Metazoa > Chordata > Actinopteri > Gadiformes > Merlucciidae > Merluccius > Merluccius productus. The sequence goes on from JAOPJI010000135.1 coordinate 2,033,145, forward strand.
AATGTAGGCAAGGGACACAATACGCTTGGGAAGTTAGAGGCACACCACACTGAAAGGAAAATATCCAACGTTATACTTTGAAAGTGGGTTTTGCGTTGTGCACATTACACAGCAGATAAAAGCACAACATCTGCACACATTTCGTGCAGATGTTGATGAAAACAACCACTTCTAGCTGCAGGCTGATGGGAGGTGGGCAACACACACCCAGGTCTTGACCGACTGATCTCAGGGGTGTGGTTGAAAACAAACACACACAAAAAAGACAAACACCACCATAAGTTAACCAAATACTCCTTTACAACGAGCAGGTACGTGGACGGCGACTCACAGCACTGCCACAGAGAGGCCAGTTAGCCCACCACCACCATCATTGGGCCTGGCGGAGGCTAATCCCCCCTGCAGCTAGCTAACGTTAGCTAGCTGCTAGCCCCAAGAAGACAAACCCACCTCCAGTGTGTGGTGGTGCACGCCATTAAACACACACACACACACACACACACACACACACACACACACACACACACACACACACACACACACACACACAC
>JAOPJI010000135.1:2086947-2104866 GCA_027122695.1 Merluccius productus
CCCCCCCCCCCCGCCCCCCCCCCCCCCCCCCCCCCCCCCCGCCCCCCCCCCCCCACACGGTTATTCATCTTAAACCAATGATGGAAAATGGAGCCGTTCAACCCCTCAACACACAAAATAAAATAAAAACAAGAAGGTGAAGAATAAAAAGGGAATAAATTAACTCCACCTATGACGTTAATGGTTTGTTAAGCAGAGTGGTTTTTTTTTTTTGTTAGTTTTTTCACCACCAAAAAGGGCATACATCTATTAGGGAAGGAGGGAATTAGCAGTGGGGGGCGACAGGGTTCTGAAGACAGCTGGCACGATACCAGCAGCGTGGGTATGTGGGTGATTTCTCCACTCACAATCTACCGCAACGAGCACAGGCGGAGGAAAAAAACATCAGCCCCTGGCTAGTGGCAGCCTGGCTACCACCTCAGACGTTCAAAGCAGCCGTCCTCCATCACTCAAACGAATTACGGCCAAATTTGCTTCTCGTCAAATCTCGCTTTGTTTTTTTTGTTGTTGTTTTTTTTTAACTTGTGACCGAAATATGTCTATATAATACGTTGCCCACACATGAAAAAAAAGAACAGCTCTGGCCCTCATCACCTGAGCTAAATCCCCCCCCCCCCAACCGAACTAGATGCCTCGTGTGGGTCGCTTTAAGGTCCGTTCCTGTGGGCTGCTCTCCGGTTCCCCTCAGTGTGATAATATTAAGAGAAAATAATGTCATTATCCCTTGCCGAGGGCCATCTCCCGTCTCCTCCTATGCTGTAATCTGAAATAACAGATAGTGCCAAGAACATCGCAGAAAATACCCCCTTCGGAACATTCCTGGCAAATCCCAGTAATTTGTGCAATGTTTTGGTAGACACTTGTGTTCCCCTCAATGATATCAAAAAGCTGCAGACTTTTGCAGAATTAATTACTTTAAATATTAGGATGCTTTCGCATTAACCTCGTGTCAACTAGTCACGCCTATTCAGAAGTTGTCACTTCCAAAGAGGGTCCGTCTTCGCGGCTTTTTTTCTAATCTTTCCACCTTCAGACCTTCAGAGTAAAATGTGTACGGTTTTCATTAACTTCTGGGAGGACAGAACTTTTGATTGTCTAGTTTATACTTTTGAGAAGACATATACAGAGACAGTGTAAGACACGGTGGGAATTTGAAAACAGCTTAAATAAGCCACCGTTTAGTAACTGCAGAACGCGGTGTATCTATATAAAACCACAAACTCTCTCTTGCACTGTACATGCCTACGCCTGAAATTCTCCATGCTCACTAAATAAGAAATTAACCGAGCAATGTCCTAAATTGTAAGCCCTGTTTACAGTTGTTCTATTTTTGTCCGACATAGGAACCTCTTAAGGAACAGGAAGAAAGATGGTTATGAAATGCTTTCCTCCTAAATCGCATTTTCGGCAGTATTTTACAACCAGTACAGGTCCTTTACTTCATAAATATTTCAGTAACATTTTTGGACAACAAAAATGTTCAGTCTAGCCTACTTGCTGAAACACATCCGATTCTGTTTATGCAAAACAAAAAACAGACGACAACAAAATAAACGCAGCAGACAGCATATCTGTGAACATCGCCTATGGAAACTAAATTAACAATATGGCTGTCTCTTTTCTGGGCATCAAAACACCCGGTTCAGAACCAGCAGAACCATCCAAATGCTGGATAATAATAATAATAATAATAATAATAATAATAATAATAATAATAATAATAATAATAATAATAATAATAATGATCTCAGCTATCACATCAGTGCTAATCACACTCAAGATCCGGCTTCCCTTTTGATCTGAATCATTAGAATAAATTTGGCTAAGGGTCGACACACAGACACACACACACACACACCCACTAGTCTCCAGGAGAAAGCAGGGGGGGCTCCCACCCATTGGAGATTGGAGGGAGTTTTTTTTGTTTTTTTTAACGTGCAGATGAAGCTATGCTGAGTGTGTCTTGTCAACACATCTGCTGGCCGGGTGGTAACGGTATAGACGGCCAGGACCCTTCATTCTCAGTGTTGAGTGTTGCCACGTGGACCTGTACTTCTTCGCCGGGTACACCGCGGTACTTTAAAATGGTGCAACAAGAAGCGTGTGTAGGACAGCGGGCAGACCCTATTAGCTATGCTACCGTGCCACAACTCATGGGAGCAAATAAGGAGAGGTAGATTAAATGGGGTGAGGAAAGAATGGGGGACGAATGAAAAAAAGAAAGAAAAAAGTCCAGCCGGGCTGGTGATGATGTACGGTGGCTCCTCGCCCAAGGGTGCGTAATGCTAATGTAGCACAGAGCACTACATTAGCGAGAGAACTCTGCTGGTTATGTGGACTTATGAATAGTTCATCTGGTTGGCCGTTTAATAAAAATACACACACACACAGACTTACAGACCCACACACAGACCCACACACAGACCCACACACAGACCCACACACACACCTCTTGGGGGTAAGTGCCGCCGTCGCTTAGCCCTTTTAGCATGTCGTCTTTTGACAGGAGCAAGCGGCCTAAAGGAAAACCTTTACAACTGTAACAGTCGGGTTTACAGCGAACAACGTCACTCTTGACACCTGAGGCAAAAGACACGCCGCGACACGGCACAACGAGAAAGCAACGCGGCTCTCGAGAGGGAGTTAAGGAGGGTGTGACTTGTGACAAGTGGCCCTTTCGCAGAGAGAGAGAGAGCGTGGCTACTGACGAGTGGAGCGGTTGGCGCCCGACGTAAGCCCACGTAGTGGTATTTACAACCCGGAGCCGGAATATCAACTTCTGAATGTCAAGAACGTATCTGCGGCCGCCGCCGCTCCTCCGGTACTGTGCCGCTGTTTTTTTTTTTTTTGTCTTCTTCTTCTTTGTCTGTGTGTTAAACACCACCTACGTACAACGTAAGTCAATGAGAGAAGAGAGTGTTAAAAAATATAAATCAAAGCGTGCAGAGAAAGGGTACAGGGATTATGGTGAGTTGTCCAGTGAGTGGGTGAGCTGCGCATAACAGGGTGATTATATTTTATTATGTTAAAAGTCGTGGTTAAGAACTTGTTAAGAAGAAGTTAGGAAAGAAAGTCTTGGAATGTGTGAAAGTGACGAAGGGGAAAAACATGTTTTTTGGCCTGAATGCAGCAGCGGTGCGGGAGGCAGAGGGGGTGACCCCCCCCCCCCCACCCACCCACCCACCAAAAAAAAACACATAACAAAAGTCATCCCAGGGGTCCGGAACGGCACCTCCACCGCTCCTGTCACTGTTTATGAAATATGATCGCCGCTGCCTCTGGCCCTCCCCCCCCCTTTCCCCTCACCTTTGTGATATAATCTTGTAGGCGTCGGGGAGGTAGCAGTTGACGTTCTCCATCTGGAATGGGTCAGCGTCGCAGATCTTGTCGTCCGTGCGGCCGTAGTTGGACGTCTCGATCATGATGACATCGCTCCCCGGACAGCGCAAATCGATGGCGTAGCCCTCACACGAGAGCTCCCGCCTGACCAGCCCAAAGGGCAAGGCAGCACGGCTGAATCCTAGCAACCCATGGGAGGGAGGGAGAGAGGGAGAGAGAGAAGAGAGACATGAGACATATGTTCTATGGAGCCAAACCAGGCATTGCGAAAGTAATCACTGGTTTTGTGCGAGAACAGATAAAATACATGCAGAACAAGAATTTTGCATACGTTAAATAAATAAGCAGCAACGGTCTGCTAGTTTTGACCACAGTTTGAAAACAGAAGAGCCCCCCTTGCGCTGGAGGCGAAAAGACAAAACAATTCAACCTCTTAATTTCTCTGCGGTCTTGGGATGCTGGCAAATACATCAAATCCGTGCCACAAGAGACCAGCTGTAACCTCTCGGAAACCTTGAGCAAATACATAAGGCTACGGTTAAACACAAGGCACACCCACCTACACCCATTTCAGGCCAAGGAGGTGACCTTTGTAGGTGGACTCTGAATGGTTTGTTTAATAAATCGTACCAAATCCCATTGTCCATTCTTTTTAGTTTGGTCTAGTCCATAAAGCTACTGTAGATAGAGGGGGCAGGGGGAAGAAGTGAAGAAGCAGAATCCCAGCAAAATGAAGTGTAATTTAATCCATTCTACGTCGCTGGCAATCGAACAGGGGGACTGTCTGGAGTCCACACAAGAGGAAAAATCTATACATGGCCCACAGCCCAACAGCTTGGCTTTAGGGGAAAATTAACTATTTTGCTCATTTTGGTCACTCCGTTAGACAAATAACAATGAAAAGGTTATTCCCTTCTGTTTTCGTATTTATTTATTTTTCCCCGGAAAAAAAAAAAATGTCAAGCCAGAAATAACATGGAATGAGAGATAAGATGACCAACTGAGGAAAGGATTGAGAAGGGACTTTAAAATGTCCAGTGATCATTCATTAAAAACATTAAATAATGTAAATAGAAAATAATGAGCTAAATGCTAACTAGCACATGTTCCGTTTAAAAATAGTGCAAGGCAGCTCCCTGCACTGTCAATAACCACGGTTGTTTGCAGCCCTCGTCGGTCCCCTGGGAGGCAGACAGCGTTTGTATTTTTTCTCTCCTGTGCTCTCCCCTAATTAGCCCTCCTTTCAGCCCGTTACCTTCCCATAATCCCATTGGCTTCCGACCGCTGTGTGACATATACTAAGACTAACCACCGCCAGTTCACTTTGCGCCCTCGCACTAATTATCTTCACACTTTTGACAGTCGTAACCTGAAGCAATTAGCGTTATTTGAGCAGGACAAAGTTAAAGTGATTCCGGCTCAGATGAAAAAATATTCTGACACTCAAACCGCTGGCCCCGCGTTGCATCAAGACATTTTAGCCTGCTGTGCCTCCCTCAATTACACTGGTATTATATGTCAGTCCATACGCCACACGGTTAAATACAAAAGAGAATTGGCTTTCTATGAGGCTTTTCACTTCATTATAGCCATATAGTTCGGCATATACCGAATGCTTTTTGACATTCTCTGTTTCATTCTGGACACACTGGTTGTGCGTACAAGTAATGACATAGGCTAGTTTTACTCGCGCGAGACAGCTACCCATTTTATTATGGCATGGTGCTGTGATCTAATGGCCAGTAGATTCTGCTTAGCTCAAATGTTTATCACATCATTAGGAGATGTCAGCTCGGCAAAGCCCTACGCAGAGGGCTGCGGGGGTCAGTCCATCTATTCCAACAAGTAAAATAACTGAAATTGCCAGTTTTTGCCAACTGAAAACACCCGCCACCCCCCCAAAAAAAAACCAAAACTCTACACCATAGTTGATGATAAAAAAACACAATGGGGAGTCCCTGACTTAACTGCGAAGACTAATGGTGTTCTTGTCTGCCATTCCTCATGGAAGGAGTGAACTGGTTTATCACGCTAGCTTACAGAAAGCTGGCAGCAGAAATGCAGTTCATGGGACTATATAATTCTGAAAAGGGACGCGCCAATCCATTCTGCCTGCCTCCACGCACACACACACACAGCCCTCCTTTCCTGTAGTGTTCAGCGCCAAACCTAGCCATCTATCAGATTGCTATGTCCTGATTGCATTCTGCTGTCATCGGAGGCCAAGCGATTGATTAGACTAGTGGCTTTCCAGCCTCCTCCTCCTACTGCATGGATCTCTCTGGTCATAGGCTAGCGTTACATCAATTAAGGGGGAGTAGCCAAACTGAGGGAAGGATAAACGGGAAAGGGAAAAAATAGTCTCTTATCCAGCGCATTGGTCTCATTAATGACCATTGTGCCAACTTGTAATTGGACAGGTAATGACAAATCTGTTTAAATGTTGTATATAAAACAGCGGGATCTCCATTACCAGTGGGGGGTGGATTGAAATCAAAAGCAGCATGTGTTTACAATACTAATATATGCTGCACACAGTTGTTCGGATTTAAAGATTTAGGTATAATCTAGATACAAACAGATTTTTTTATTCTGTTGATATTCAGGCTTAAACAAACTTGACGGTTCAATAGGAGAGGCTTTTATTTGTGTGTGTCTGCAAGAACGTCAAAGTCTGGAACCATGAAATACCTTTCATCTTAAGCGTTGCACTTTGTTGCTCAACTTTGCAGCATTTGAAGACTGCGACAGAAGGGCTGCTGCAGAGAAAGCGGTGTCAGGAAAGCTTGCAGGAAAAATCCATACCCTCATTCGCTCTGTGTGCGTGTAAAAAGACAGACGATTTTCTCTTTATCCGTATCTCGGCCTAGCATTAAATCACACCGGGGCCTGCATCCAAGTCTCGTAAATAATATATAAAATAGAATGTTCTAGTGAATCACCATGGTTACTACTTTGACAATGCCATAATTGGCTGTGATCCCTACTCCTGGCCTTGTTGACATCGAGCCTTATCATGCATTCTGGTCAGTGAGTGACTGCGGGCAAAGTAGCTTTTCAGATTCCTCACCCTGACCTGCCTGCTAAGCTTTCTATTGAGCTCAAGAGAGCATCACAGGGACCAAGACCGCCCCTCAGTGCATTGCATTCTGGGAGCTTCTCTTCTCGGCCGGTCCACAGCCTACAATTCGTCTGCAACCATCTCCCCTCCTATAATAAATATTTTGTTTTCTGTCAACATCCCTGCAACTGAAAAGTGCCACAATTTTTGAAAAGGAGGAATGGAAAGACTAACAGCCCGAGGCTTTTAACCTCCAAAATAATACAGAAGAAAGATAACAGACACATGGTATACAGCTATGTGCGTTTAGAAATTGAAAGCACCAGAGCGTGGCACATGTCCTGTTAAGGGTCATCTTGGCTGTCATTTTCCCAGAGATGTTTTTTGTTCGTACGGGACCTATCCTTACTAACCTTTAACATTACAAACTCACCCTTCCATAAGGACTTCAGATGGAAAGAAAAAAAATGTAATGCTTGATTATGCCCAGAAAAGGGGGCCAGTTTTGGAGGGCAGACAGAGGGGCTGGGGCTGGCAGAGACAAGAGCGAAGGCGTTGGTTGACGCTTGTCATCCTTCATTAAGGATCCTTTGATTGGCCTTTGTGGTCCTGGAAACGGCATACAGCTGCATGCAAATGGGTCTGTTCCCCCGGCCCGGCCCCCATTGTTCTGAGCTCCAGTTTGACAGGGACGCTTTCTCAGGGGCATAAAGGAGGTTGTAGCCTTTAGTTAAATAAGAGTGGCCCCCGTCGTGGTCCCAGCAGGAGTGTTTCAAGATTGTTTGTCCTTTTTATGTTGTTTTATTCTCAATATTACTGGTATCCAAAGAGCGGATCTTACGAGTCAACAGTGTTCCTGCGCGGGTGCCTCCTTAATCCAATATATCTGGGGAGTGTGGTGGACTTTTCTTTTTTCTGAAGTCGAAAATTTCCGATGGGAATTATAAAACAGGAGAATAATTATATGCACTGCATATTTGAATAGTTTATATATGAGAACAAAGCTAAATTCAGGCTTTAGCCTTTTGATAGCCCCTATTCTTAATATTTTTTGATTGCTGGCCAAAGGAAAAGAAATCCTCATTTAGAAAGTATGGTATTATTGTGAAAATTAATCAAGGCTTCAAGGGAGCAAAGCAATTAGCACATTATTATTTTTGAAACAGCGGTTCAACTCAGTTGGCTCCATCTTGTATACTATTATGGTAAGAAATTGCACTGAACTCAGCTTTCACCATACAGATGAAAACTGTTGCCACCCAAAATGTGCAGTTGATGTTCACCAATACACGTATGACCCCTTGAGACTCATGATGCATGTGAATGGAGATTTGGGAGTTGCAAAATAACACCTGCCTTTCACATCCTGATGACACCCTGAGAAATCTTGACCACAGCCCGGCAGCTTGTATTTCATTTCAAACCACTGAAACGTGGTTAAATATTGAAAATATGGTTGGACATATGGCACCGTCTCCCTTGACACTTTAGACCCCTCTATGGACCACCTTGCTGGGAATTGTTTCTAAAGACAGTGTCAGACAAGACCACAAACCCCAGGGCTACACCCGCCTTTCCCAGACAACTGCTATCAGACACTCGAGATTCCGATATAAGGACTCTAAAATAGAACCTGAGCTTTAGAGCCGTGTCCATTTGTGGTTAGAAGAAGCTCTGAGAAACGTATCTCCTTTTCCCCTTTTCTTATGATAAAAGAGAATTCTATAATCGCCATCTGCATCTGTATTCATGGCTGCGGCATTGTCTGCAGTCTATCTCCTGACTGTTTTCTCGGCTTTGAACGCTGCACTGAATAGCAGGAGGGAACGGCATATGTTGCATGTTGGTACACGTTTCTTTAAAAGGGATTTAAGGGAAAGGATTTGTCATTTCACTGTGATAGACACAAGCCCCCCTTGGTGTTCTCTTTTTACCACTCAGGTGGGTCCATTTAGACGCAGGCTGATCCTGTTTTGACATACGCTCTGGTGCTATTATTCTCCTCCTTTTGTATTTAGGTAAACGTCAAGCATAAGTGCCCCTGTAACGTACCCTTTCAAGCCATCGAAACATAAAAAAATATATATTTGGCACTGACACTTGCAACAGCATGCCGCTTGTTCCCAAGCACTTCTGTTGATTCTTGCCGGAAAAGTAAACTCAAATGGATTCTCGTAAACTTTACACTAAAACATTAACCTGAACTTTATAAAGGCTACACTTGTTTTGCACTGAAGACTTCACTTTTCCAGAAGCTATTCAGAGAAGATGTAAAGTATACTTTATAAACACACTTCATACACTTTCTTCTCTATCGATGGATGAGCTAATCTCTGATCGATGAGACAAGCATAAAAGAAAAACAGTGAAAACAAAAAAGTTTTTCTTCTTAAGGCAACACATTTCTGATTACTATATAACCATATAAGCAACAAATAACTCAGTTTGACAGAAAGTATTCGGTACAAAGAACATTGCTTTAGCTGACTTCATCTTTAGTGCATTTCATCTCACGCAGGAGCCATGAATCCATGCTTGTCAGATAAAAAGACAAAACAATTAGGCACCTTGTATAGTCTACACCTTGTATGTCCTGCTGGGGAAACTGTCCTTTCATAAATGCACACGGGCTTAACACTTACAGCGGGAGTTTTCCATTTGAGAGATGAAAAATCACTATACTCTCGGGAGAGTATAAATGTTGACAGAATCGGTTCACTGCTGTTCAATGTCGAGCATATGGTTGCATGCTTTCCTTTAGACCCGTTCATAAAACACAGAGACAAATTGGTGTGTTCCACAGGTTTGAGCAATTCCTGACCCTTCCTTAAGCTTTTCTGCTAAACCAATCTCCTATGAAATGACCGAAGACTTGAGGAATGCACTGCACATGCACAGGGGTTTGTTTACTTCCTCTGCATAGCTGTCACTTAACGAAGCTGTGTTGGGAATAGGTAAAGACCCTCCGTACACCTCAGCAATAACTTCTGATGGTCAATTCAACCACCCCGGGCCTCAGTTTAATGAGTCTTCAGACATGAAAGGAAACGAACACAGATGGCTAGCATCTATCTGCGGTCCGCAAGACAGACAATACTTATGCATGAGAAACACATCATTGCGGTTGGTTAAAATCGTTGGGGAGGGGTTTGGGCAATCAGAAACACAAATCGCCGCCAGCTCCAGAGTTAAGTGAAAGGGTTTCCCCTGAATCTGTTGATGGGGATGGGGAAGGGAGGGGGGATAAGGCAAAGGATGTGAGGTTATCTTCATCACAAGCTTGTTGTCTCCGAGCTGCCATCACTTACCCACTGCGGGGTGAGCCGGGGCCCAGGAGGGGCTTCACTCGGTACATCACAGAAGACAGAACCGTCAGGGAAAGCTAGCTGCAGCCGTACGTGGATTAAATGAGTAACGAGTGTGCGACTTCAAGGATGACTAGCCTCCAGACAATGACGGAAAGACATAAATGATCAAAGACCTATAGGCACATGACGGTGGAAAAAGGCACGGAAAGAGTACGGTTTTTATGCATACCACGCATGCATACTTGACAGCTGTGCGTCCAACAAACCACGCATATACAAAGACGAATGGTAGTGGGAGCTTAATGTGACCGTGTTTGGACTTGTTTAGAGATCGGCTTAAAAAAAATAAACGGAAAATAAAGTAAACAAAGAAATCCAGACACATTCCAAGGCGACAACCCGCTGCTATCTTGGCCACTTTGATTGAACTGCGTGTGATGACCTTGCCCCACTCCCCTTCACTACCACACCGGTCAATACAAGCTGAACACAGAACCACTGATAAGGGCTGCCCAGATGGAGAGGCCTTGGTGAAAGACAGTTTCCTCCCCTCGTCTTTCGATGAAGCCATTGTGTCTTCCACACTCCAGAAAGGGGGCCAACGCGGATAGCATATGGCAAACAAGGCCGCTTTTTGTGTCCCCGTCCGCTTCTTTGACTTCTCTATTTTTTCTGACTGCATACTTATTCAATTTCCTGCACAGTGGGAGCGGGATGTCTTATCTTGGGACTGTTTATACCTGCAAAATCGGCTGGTGGCCTTTTGTTTGCAGGTGACCCACCCTGAGGTGACATTTAATTCCTGAACAAAATAAGGGGTATGGTCATACTCTGTGGCACAGACGCTCGGGCCCTGAGGAGATTACTAATACAGTAAACGCAACAGAGCTGCGTTAATGCCTCTGAGCCAGTGCTGGGCATCAGATAGGAGCGGCCCACCAATACACTTCACTACACTCTGTCAAGTCAAATGTGACCACCGGTCCAAAAATACACTTACACGCTAAATAAGCTAGCAGAGAACTCCAGTACTGGTATACATGACTCTGTTTGTGCAGGCTTGGACCGCACACAAACAATCAATTGTAATAATTTCCCCTGCAGTTAATAATAGCATGTCGTTAATCATTTTAAAAATCACTTTCTGTGTAAATCAAAACTTACGCTGACATTAATATCGTCGTCCAGATCCTGTCAAGACATTTCCTGCTGGGGCGTAAAAAAGATTTCCATAGACAAAGTGGCATCACAAAGTGGTGCCTTTCCCACAAGCTCTACATAGCTCAAATGTAATTGTAGCTCTTGTAGCTTAAATTCTTATGTATGCCAGCAATAAGGTTGTACATAGTGCTAAGGGACTAAATGCTGTTGCAATGTTGCATTTAATATGATTCTAGGATAAAGGACTTCCTTTAGCACATTAATGGTTAAACTAGGCTGTAATGAAGGAGTAAGTGGCTGACAATGCTGTGTTTAAAATCCATTGCCACAGGAATTTACCCAAAGCCACAACTTACTTTGATGCAATAAATCACTGGATTTTCTGGTGTTACACCCCTATATAAACTTTTTTTTCCATTTGTTTGGATTTTATGGTCTTTTTTTGCTGTTTGTTAACTCTTTTTTGTGCGTGTATTTAGGGTCTATTTGGCAGGATACATTCCATGTCAGTAAAAATGGTTTTGTTTCTCCTTAGCATTCATGAACTACTTTGTTTTGACAGCTCAAGTCTCTTGTGAGAAAGTCATGTGAAGCTTTCCTAAAAGATTAGGCAGTTCCTTTTCAAGGAACTACCTTAGCTTGGTAAGCCAGACTTATCTATTATTTGAATTAAGCCGCCTCAGGAAAAGAAGTGAGCATAGGCTGTGTTTAAGAATGGAGAAAATATGGTACACATCTGGCGTTGTGTTTATACAACTTGCAGCCATAAAGGGTGTGAATTAAGCTTCTTTGTGATTCTTCCAGAATGTTGGATTTAAGGCATGCTTAACAAACGAAATCAAAATGTCAGAGAGCGTATCCCCCTTTTCCTTTGATTAAGTGCATGTTCTCCAGCCAGTCAGCCATAGTGCAGAGTGAGGAAGTCCATTCTCTCTAAAGGCAGACTCTGTTAAGGTTGTTCTCAGTACAACAGAAATATTCCGGTTTCATTCTCTTTAACAAACTCCCACCTTTTTAAATATGATCTTCAAATCCCAAATGACGCTTTTATAATAACAAACATCTAAGGGTGACATTTTAACATAATCAACATGTTATTGTGAGAAGCCGTATAAAAAAATTAAGAATCTGTGTGACTCCATCTTACTCCACGGTCATGTCCACCAAAACCATAAAACAGTCTAGATAAACAGTTTTCTTTTTTTCACTTTAGAGTGAAACATTTGTCCAAGACGTATGTATCAAATCCCTCCGTCCATCTTTCTCTCCCTCCCTCCATGTGCTTGTTCACACCACACAGATTGACCAGTCATCTGTAAATCTCCCACGGCTCAGCTGATAATTCATGATAGCCCTCCCATAGACTTCCAGCTTTCTGTATGAATTATAAAACAAGCCAAGCATATCAATGGTTGACAGACGGGATGTCTATGGCCTGCGGCCAGAGAGGAGTTAGTGCACAATGACTTCCCCGTGCATTCAACCCCAGGACTGGAAATACCAGTATGGCACAAGGGAGGCTTCACCAGAGCTTACAATGGATGGCACTGCTTGAAACAAATGATCTGGGGAGACATATGGTTGACCTTTGCAACCTTCGCCGTAGAAACATAAGCAGCTTGGCATCCTCACCAATGCCAAAATATTTTCACAATTAATAATGCACTGTGTGGTGTTGCCATTCATTACGCGGTATCTATGTTATTCTGTTTAACAGCGTCAACGTAAATAAATAAGGGGGAGGGGGGGATATACTCAAAATTAAAATTAATTATATTAGCCTATATATCTAGGAGGGGGGGTGTTATCAGGGTTGCTTGTGACTTGCATCTAATGTTCATATGCTACTTTTACACACAGATTCAGCTGGGGGAAAAAGGCAAACCAAACATGTTGCTGCATGTAATCTAAACACCTAACGAGAATTAAACAAACACAGTTTGATTATCTCTTCCGCAGAGATGGGAATAAACATGTAAAGAAGCCATGAATAATTCCTCATTCATCCTTTCTCTCTTTTTGTATCCGTTATTTCAGCTGCAGATCCTGTTCTAAGCTAGGAATTAATACACACAACAACCAGTCGAGAGGTTGCTGCACAAGTCATAATTCCACCAAATCAGTTATTTCCATGTCCTGGTTTTAACTTTTTTGAGTCAGGTCATAGTAGGGACAAGGTAAGAGCAGGGGAGGGAGCCAGTATTCAAGTAAATAAAATAATATAAGCACAGTTATTGGGAGTGTGAAATAAAAATGAGTTAATCCCATTTTGCATTCATTCTAGCTTATTAAATTAGGATGTCCCAGCAAATGCACAAGATGATTATGTTTTCAAAACAGATGACTGCATAATGGGGTATTCAATAATGAAAATGACAAAGGCAGTAAATACCAAATTATACTTTTTTCAAATAATTTTTCCATTGTGTAACTACAAGCATGCAGAGTGCCTGGAGGTCAAACAATCATCAGCTTGATGAGGGAGAAGAAGAAACTCAGAGGAGACAGGATCGCGACTAATAAAAAAAGACCAATGGTGACTGGCCATAGGTGAAAACGTCCAGTGCATCAAATGTAATCCAAAACCGTTATTTCTTTCTGCATACCACAGCAGAATCACCCCCCCTCTAAAAGCAATTCAACATGCGTTCAGCCCAGACAATCTCCAAGTCTGACCAAATCGAGGGGCCTACACTTCAAATAGCTCAAAACTATTTCCATGCAAGGGAAGCTACAGCGAGATGTCTTCTGTGATGTCTTATCTCTAGATATTGCTCTACAAAGGCAAGAGTATTCCAAGCTGAAGGGGGGGGGGGGAATAGATTTTCCAACCGCAATTTCCTACATTATTCATACCGCACATCCATACGTACATAGAGATGTGCGGCAAATCTATTAAAGAACAAAATAAGAAATGAAAACAGAGGGAGTGCCGTCAGAAGGAAGGATATGGAAAACATATCCAGCACAATAAATACATTTTATAGACCCCCCAGGAAAAAAAATACAAAACAATCTATCAATGCCTGCAAATTGCAGACCCTTGTACAATGAGGCTGAATAAAAATGCTAAATGCTTCATCGTCTAGCCCACAAACATCAGTGGTTTTTATGGCAACGTCACAGATGGGATGGTTTATTGACAGCAGTTATAATTATTGCCAAACATACCAATCAAATGCAAGACACGGAAAGAAAAGAAAAAAACAAGCTTTTGAATGTCTTTGTATACGAAACATGTTTTTTAGGGACTGTGTAAATGTGCTACCATTGGGATTTGTAGTTGTGTTTGCTCGGTTCTTTATAATAGATGTGAAACTGAGTGAAACCACACCTGGGATCACACCAATACAATGTACAAAGTAGAAACTGTTCGTTCAAGAGCCAAACATGCAAAGGGTGGACAAAGGTTCTTGCGAAAGTAGAAATAGAAATGTGTTCTCAATGAGTATTCATTAAACATTAAATGCATAAAAGCTATGCGATATATTGTTTAAAAAAACAACAACAGGGAAACCAAACCACTCAACGACATTCGGCAATTTCAAATGAAACAACACCATAAACAATGGCACATACAGGTTTAGGTTAATCTGAAAAATAACTTGACAGAAACAACTGAATAGCACGTTCTATTTTCGGCCACAAAATGAAAACCATGGTAACTTACCTTCTGAACAATTACAGTAAACGAGGAGTTGCAGGAGGCAGGGCAGCAGCAGACACCTCCACAGCGGCGAGGCCATTCTAGTGCAGTAGGAAATCAGGCTTCCCTGGGCGCCTGTGTGGACTGGTAGTGGTGGTTTCAATGTTCTGCAGAGGGAGAGCTGGGAGCTGAGGAGTTAACGATCAGCGGTTCTTGGCGACACATCAGGGCTCATCGTTTCATCTGGAAGAAAACAAGCAAACGAGAGCGCGGCGGCGGTTAGTGAACCGTGTCTACGGCCATCCTTTCAAAGCCTTCCGGAGGATCATCCTCTTCCTCCTCCTCCTCCTCCTCATCGTCCCCATCATCATCATCATATTGGCTATGTCACAGACGTCGAAACGCACATGACAAAATGTCGGTTTGTATTTGCATGTGCTCAAACAAGTGGTGTTTGTCTAGTTTTTTTAATATTTGGAATAGTTTCAATGTTAAAACTGGTTTTCCTGTCTACATTTATAAAAGCTGGGCAAGAACACACAAACATGGCGGGAGCACAGAGAGGACGTGCGGCTGGTATTAAATACTCCCAATTTTCCCGCAAAATGTTTACACTGGCTGCCTCTCTCTTTCTCCCCCCCGACCTTCCCCAGCTCCTACCCGATCCCCACAGGAGGGGGATGAAAAAAAAAAAAGGCTTGTCGCTCAGGCAACGCATTCACACAGGGCGCCGTTATAGTCATGGCTTCTTTCTAGTTTTGTAGCTCGTCCTTATCAAGCAGCAGCCAAAAAAAAATAAAAACTTGGGGAAAAAAAGCCCACAGTCCCTTTGTCTGCCACAGCAGCCAAAGGTTGGTCTCGGAGACGGGGCGCAGCAGACGGATAAGCTGCTTACTAAAAGTCAAACACTGAAGAGGGTTGATATGTCATGTCGTATGTGAAATGCCACGCACACATGCATGCGCACACGGACCCGAACAGACACACACACACACACATATGAGCAGGCACACACACGTACGTACCGGGAACAAACACGCAGCTATGGACCGCAATCAAGCACGCACACACACAAAATATATCTTCAAATACACACACACACACACACACGAGTGCATGCAATAGAACACACGTGTGCGTACACACACACACCCGCCCACACACACAGACACACGCTGCGTTAACAGTCACAGGGGCACACTTAGGTGTATAACGCACACACACGCACGCACGCACGCGCGCACACACACGCACGCCCGCTGTCATCCGATGCCTGTGGAGCCGTGAGCGAGTACGACGCGGCGGCGAGAGCAAAAGCAGCTCCTCGCGCTCTTCCAGAACCACCCGTCAGCCGCTCTGATTATTTTATAATGAACCTAAATTTGAGCAGCGGAGCACACGGCTCTGATCGCTCCTCCCGCTCTCCCGCTAATGCGCCGGGATATTTTTGGCAAGACGAAAAACCCACAAAAACACTGAAAGCTTTGACATTAGCGTACGCACGTACAAATCGTTTAAGTCACTGATAGCGATTTGTTCTCGGAGCGGGCCTCACCCCTGGCTGTGAAATAAGAGCCGGAGGAGAAAACAAGCTAAAGTGGCATTAAATATTGTGTCCACCTAGCTTAAAATGGTTTCCCTTTTTAATTGACATGAGCTCCTTCTGAGCAAGTAGCCCATTGCAAGTAGCCACAGTGTATTCAGGCAATAAGACATCCACATATTAAATCGTCTAAATATATATATCTTCCGGTCGTTATCTAAAACTAGCGCAACACTAAATCAAACTGCAGTGCGTGCTCCTCCGGAGCCTCCACATAGCATCTCTACCAATCCTGTTAATAATCCCCAAGTCTTCCTACTACTAGGAGCTCAAAAGACTTTTTTGTTATTGGGCAGAAGACCAAAAAAGATCTTAAATCCTCAGGAGGTGGTTGAGACACACGTGACTTCGCCAGCCCCCCCCCCCCCCATCCCACCCCGCCATTCATCATCCCCAAATATGAGCTTGGGGGGCTTCGGGGCGACCGCAATTGCCGGCTGACAGATGATTGGAAACTGCCAACCGTTGGGTGGACATACACACTGCCCTTCTGGCCTGCTGCTGCTGCTGCTGCTGCTGCTGGGCCCAACTGGGACACTTCACTCTACCCCCTACCCCCCGCCCTCCCTGGCAGACAGCGGCGGGGAGTATCTGTGTGTGGGGTTGGTGGTGTGGGGCTGTCAGGTCTGAGGCCATCCCCCCCCCCCACTCCCCTCGCTTACCGCCGGCCTTGTTTCTCCCCCTGACTGCGGCGATGCCCCGCAGAGCGGTGTTGGCGGGTTCTTCCTCTTAAAGGCGGGGGGAAGCTTGTGCTCGTCGGGGGTCCGGAGGAGCTCATCCTCCTAAACGGTTTTGTTTTCGTTTGATGGCGCTCGGTCGATTCCCGTTTTCGGACTTGACGGTAAAGGGATTAGTTAGGTGATCAACAACACTGGCCCGAGATCTCCCGCCATTCGAGCGCGTGCAGCTGATAGACTTCGTCATAATTTGTTAAGTTGAGGGATAAGGAGAGGTGGTGATGGTGGTGAAGGGTGGGGGGGATAAAAGTAAGCATCAGGGGAGGGAACATTTTCAAGCAGAAAATCGTTTCAAGAGGAAAGCAACGGGTAGTTCAGCCTTAGGAGATGGCATCGATGGCAATTATCTCTCCAGCAGACCCGCATGGGAATTGAGGCCAACAATATTTGGCCAATAATAATACTAATAATCACATAACATTCACACCACGTTCCTGCGCCACGGATATAAAAAGGGTCCGCAGTAATGACTAAATCACACCACCTACACTCGCTTTGATAGAGCTCCCAATGTAAAATAAAACTAAAGTTGCATCAGCAAACTTTAAACATGAATTTATCCCATTTTCCAAATGTAGTCTGTTTCCCTGTTCAGCTTTGAAAAACGAACACAAAAAAATATATACTACCGTGGAGGACACCCAAAAATGTAGAAAGGAAATGAAAAATGATTAGAAAACACTTCCACATCTGTTTTTCTACCCCCCCCCCCCCTCCATCACAGATAGTGCAAACCGAAGGAGACAAATCTGTCATCAGTCAAGATAATGGGGGGAACCACAGTCTGTGTGCCAATGTTTCACATCAAAATGTTAGAAAAAGAAAATAAGCAATCGTTTAAAATAATAAGTACATAAAAAAAAAAAGAGTGCAGCATCATTAAAATGTAATAGACGTTGGGAGCGATGGGCCCTCACGTCCATGAAGCTGTTTCACGCAGACGAGATGCTAGGCCCTAAATGAATGCAAGACTCCTTTTTTTTCCACAAAGCTTGAGCCTCCCTCACTCAATGTTGAAGAGGCGTCCAGTTAAAAGGAGTGTGTGTGTGTGTGTGTGTGTGTGT
>JAOPJI010000135.1:2115738-2127139 GCA_027122695.1 Merluccius productus
CACACACACACCACCCCCATCCCCTTACCTCTGCCTGGTCTGCGCTCCGCGGTCCCGACGACAGGACCATTAGTCCCATGACTAAAAGGCTGGAGGTCCTCAAACTCACGGGCATTGGTATTAGTTTCCCCCGCCGCCGCCGCTGCCGCCGCCGCAGCCCGTGCGCGCATCCATTCCTCCCCTCCGGCTCCGGTAGGGAAGGCAAAGACGGAGGTACTGGTACCGAGGGGGGAAATTCACTGGGTTCACTTCGTCCAACGATGATGGGATGATGGGATGATGCACCCCCCCCCTCACTCACTCGCCAACCAAACCCCCCCTCTCCAAAAAAACGATACTCCCGGCCGTTTCCACAATACAAGTCAAGTCTCTTTTTTGTGGAGGAGAACAAAACAACTCTTCCAGACCGGGTCCGCGGTCCACAGCACCGGTGCTGCCGGTTCTGGTGGTGTTGTTTTAAATGGAGGATTGCTAATGCGTTGGTTTGGGTTTTGGGCTCCGGCTCTGCGGGTCCTCTCTCTCTCTCTCTCCGCACGCCGAGCACACCGCGCTGTCGTCGGACTCGACGAGGCGAACGAGACGAGGAGGAGGAGGAAGAAAAAAAAAACCAGCGCACCACCGGTCTGCTCTGCTGCAGCAGCTGGCTGTGGGTGGAGAGACACCCGCAAAACCCGGAGCGGATGGAGAGAGAGAGAGAGAGAGAGAGAGAGAGAGAGAGAGAGAGAGAGAGAGGGAGAGGGAGAGGCATGGATTTGGGGGGGGGGGGGTCTTCACATTTCTCATTTCTTATCATTTAAGAGGAAACAATGACACCCCCTCCCTCATTTGGCCCAATAACAAACATGGTGGAGAGAGAGAGAGAGAGAGAGAGAGAGAGAGAGAGAGAGAGAGAGGCATGGATTTGGGGGGAGGGTGTGTGTGGGGGGGGCGTCACATTTCTAATTTCTTATAATTTGAGAGGAAACAATGACCCCCTCCCCCCTCATTTGGCCCTATAATAAACCTGATGTCATATAGGTAGTATAGCAGCCTGGTGGGAGTGTCCTTATTGATCACGATTTCAAATGATGTAAATTAAGAACCGCTTGAAGGTGTGAAATGAAATATGAATACATGATTAAAAAACAGGCAGAGATGATGATCCCGCTGTGAATTTTAATAAATTGAGCATTACATTAAGTTATACTTACATTATAACAGGTCATAGGCCTATGTTGCTGGGCAAACATCCATAAGTTATAAAGCAGGGTTGGGGGTTGGGGGGGGGAGGGGTGAAATAAACCACCAACATCATCTCATGTTCACCACTTCCATTGCATTTTCAACAAAACAGAAACATAGGCTAACTTTCATAATGTGGGGTTATGTTCACTCTCTATGCTGTGTTGAGTAGGGTCAAACGGACTGCCGTGCCACGTTTTCCTCTTCCCCACAAGTCCTAAATAAAGGAAACACGGGGGATATTTGAAAGTCTACCACTCTCTTTAGGGAGATTTAGCAAATAAAATCACTTCCTACATTTCAGATTTATTCATGTACCACATTCAATGACTTGAAAGCCCCCACACACGAGTTGAACCCAAACAGCCCAACAAAGGCCGTGGCTCACGTTTCAGGAGATGTGAGATATGGCCGGCTGCACTGGTGTGGGTTGTGTCCTCCTCACTTGGGGTTAGTATGCAAACACCTATTGCCCAGGACAAGATGTAGGCCTATTTGTCTACAAGTGTATCATTTTACATTTCAACGTCATGTAGGGCCAAGATTTGTTTAGCATTTTCTCAACGTCTCCTGGAGAACAGAAGAAAAAAAGAGAAAGATGAAAGGCCAATAGGCCTTTTTAATAGGCCTACATTATTTAACAAAGGTTTCCAAATCTTAGGTTATGTTATCGGATAACATCCCAAATAAAGACAAAGCATTGTTTTAGATTCAATAACTCTGTTTTGGATAATAGTGACGGTCTAGAATATAATAGTTAGTAAGACCAACAATGTAGGCCTACAAGGGAGACTAATGTTAAGAGCTCTTCTCGTCTCCATCTTGTCATGTCTTCTCCATCTTGTCTTATCTTCTCCATCTTGTCTTATCTTCTCCATCTTGTCTTATCTTCTCAACTCTTATTTTTCTCTCCCTCTGTTTCTCTTCTCTCGTCTCTCCTTCTCCTCTATTCTCTTTTTCTTTTCATGAGCCAAAGTAGTTGGGTCAGTGCTCTCTGTTACACATGGCTTAAATAAAAAGCAGTCCCTTAGCTGCACAGGGGAAATGTGAATGTGGGTCAGATTCACCAGGTGGAAAGTGAGAGGATTAATGCAGCGCTAGCATGTTTCCAAAGGAATATCTTTACATAATAAAGAATATACAAAAAATGTAACCAAAATAGTAATAGAAGATGCAATGATGTGGATCATACACATCTTCCTTATTTAGCCAAACCCTGTTAATGCTATTCGTTATGTAATAATGTATTTTAAACTGCTCCATGCCTATGGTGGTGTATGTTTAATTAATGTATGTCTATCCCAATAGACACAAGCGCTTGTCATTCTGAATTGAAGTGCTAATTGGAATATGCTGCATGTTTGCTTTTTTTAACTGGAGAATCCTTAAAAAAAGATATTCATATCTAAATGAACTGTTGTACAATACATTGAAGTGTTTATAAAAAAAAAGGTATTACATTTTTCGTATGTACATTTCCTCTTAAATCCCTGATTTTTTTCTGATTCAAAGTCAGAGTTGTCACATTTGTTTACAGGAACCAGTGTTACCTGTGGATAAAGCTATGTATTCATAGTGGCTTTACTAACGCAACACATAGCCTGCTTTGGTCAGTATTAATGTGGCACCAGCTCCTCTTTCGATTGTATGATTCGCTCACAAATGTAGGAGTAGCCATGGATACTTATAATGAAGCTTCAATTTAAACAAACGCCCTGAAAATGTTCAGTATATTAGGGTGTATTGTGGGTATCAGTCATTGTTACTTAAGATAATATGCTCTCATCCTGTTGGTAATTGCGTTGCTCTGGGTTTTCCCCCCAATTTTCCTTCATGTATGAAATCGTTTTGTGAATTCAATCGTTGGGGGAAATATTGTCCTTGTGAAATTGCAATTTTAGAGGATTAAAAGGTTTTTTTTGGACAAATCAGCTGAAATGTTCCAATGAAAAAGGGAAAACAACAAATATTGTTTCCATGGTAACGCAGTCACCAAAATGTGAACGTAAAAACACATAGGACTTATTTTTGTCATTTATTTCTACTGCCCGAAAGTAGACTGATAATTGGATTCATGTAGGTAGCATTTTTGTGGCTTTTTTTTTTCAAGTCCCAGAGTACCCCCCCCCCCCCCATTCCCTTTGATTTCTCATTCTCATGCATGTGTGTCCTCCTTCAAATGTATTGTGAGAAAAACCCCATGTAAGATCGCGCGGTGTTTCAACAAACATCCATGCGGTAAATAACAGAGTAGATGGGATGACTGTGGTGCACACAACATGTCTGAAGTCATTAAGAGACGGGGCTTTAGTCATTCTGATCAAAAGCTGCACATTCAAAGGCAATCTCCCGATAATTGAGACAGTCATTGAAAGAAAAAAGTATATATCAAAGAGACTAAGAGAAGTTTGGAGAACATTGAGAGATTTCATTAATTTCCTTGTTCCATGTAGATAAACAAAGCACCGTTTTTCTGTGTTGAGGTGAAGCTAATTCCATATGCTAACCACAGCCTGTAGAGCCTTTATAGTTGTTTGGTTGTATAACCATGCAGCACGATGCACAACAACTAGAGACGGGAGGTTAATACTATCTGGCTGGACTCTTTTGAAGTAAGTTAACATTTTCCCCCTGCTCTTGTTTAGCTATTTTAGAACCACAGTCGACACACACTTTCTTCCTGAAAACCTGTGTCGTCCTCCATCATCTTTTTCCCGTGGGACTTCTATCAACTTCTCAGTTGAGAGACGTTAGATCAAGCATGCTTGATCTAATATGTTCAGAAAACTCAAAATATCAAAGCAACTTGCTTCAATCGATTTTTCAGTTTACTTAACTATTAGTCACAGTAGTTCACAGAGTCAACTTGGATGTATTCGTATTGTCTCAAGTTACAAATATTCCTGCTAACTTTTTTAAGGTCAGTTGACCCAGTTTCTTATGTAGTCTCAATGTACAATAAATCCTGCTAACTCACCCTTTTTAGCTCAGTTGACTCAGTTTATTATGTAATCTGAAGTTCCCGCTAACTTTTGTAGTGTACTGTTGATTTCAATGGTGAACAAACCACTAACAACTTCACCAAAAGTTTTTTAAAGTGTAAACTTGTTATTAAAAAAGTGCATTTCAGCTTTTAAGCATCATTGTTTGGTGAGTGCCTCACATTAAAGGAACTTTTGTGAAGTGTCTCTCTCCTTGGTGAGACTTGGTCGGACACACTAACAAACAGACCGAATCAAAAGTAAAGACAAATGTTTTATTTCTCTGTAGGTATCCTTTCCATATGGTTGTCAAACACTTATAATAACAATCTGAGCATGTCAAAACAAGCAGAAAAACAAGCACTTAGACGTACATTGATGGGACGCTAATGCCCTATTGCCCGTTTCACGGATAATGGCTGAAGCCCACTTGCTCAATACTGGACCAATTGCAAGAATTATTGTCCAGAATAGTCACTGGGACTCAAAATGATGGTAAAATAGGGTTTAAAAATCCCTAAATTATCCTTTGTTATTGTCATTGACGTTTGAGCTCAAGATAATCATTACACTGTTATCTTCTTTAGTTTAAAACCAGGAGCGGGAGATCACATTCAGTGCCATTATTGAGAAGCCGAGCTGCACTTGGAACTTGGATATGCCATCGTGTTGCTTAGCTCTACGTTTTCTGAAATGAAAAAGGAGGACATTTGTAGTATGGCGGTCCATATATCAACAAAATATCTGATGTTATTTCTGAAATAAAAAAGGGGACATATTCACAGTTTGCCTATTGTTATCATGGTAAATGTAGTACTGTAGTAAAATATTTCGCAGTAGGCCTACATGCCCAATGGGCAGCCAAAAACAAGCCAAAGTATTGGGTCATCGATGTCTTTATTAATTGTTCATTTATCTCTTGTTGAAAAGCAAATATATGTCAAATCATTTTTGAGTATTTTTACATCAAAATCCCTATCTTTTCTCATCCTGTAAAACGGTATCAAATATTTGATGACTAATTCTGCAGTCAGGGACTTTTACAAATTTTGCGTCCAATGAAAATGCTTTCTCAAATTTTTACATCACTCCCCCATGACTATATCCTGCCAGTTACCGACTGGCGTGCGCACCAACAAACTAGCCAGCAGTTAGAGGTTGTCACTGTGTTTTATTCTTTTTCCATTGGATGCATCAGCTCCATCGTGGCGATGAACCTGCATCTCTCCTTCACCAGCAGCACTGCTGGTCAGCTCGAATATGGCCACACTCCAACAACTTCATCATGGATGTCTTCTTCCTCATTTTCATCCCTGTCTGATTCGTCCAAGTATATGTCAGCAAAATCCGTAGGCGAAGGTGGTGGGGAGAAGTCCTCCATAACAGAGAGCAGGCTGTCGTCATGGCTTTCCATGCTGAACTGCTAGCTAATGTCAATCTGGCAGCACATTCAGTGCTATTGGCTACTGCAAACGGCAATCAATTTCCGAGACAAGTCCCTGACTAGCTTCATGTTTTTACCGGAAATACGTAAATATGCAGAATCAAATAGCACTCGGCACTTCGGTTTTACAGGCCTTTAAGAATTTACCTGATCGTAAAGCTTGTCCAGGAGGTCTTCCATCTTCTGTCCTTAGTATGAGGTTTATGGTTTCTACTTCTATGACAACTGAAGTTTGAAAGCTTGATTGTTTTAACAGTGTCTCATGATTTGTAAGATGAACTAATGGCTTTGAATTCACACAATTCACACTGAAATGTAGAGTTGTCTTGGTTTTGAGTAGTCTTGGAATGAGATCTGGAAAAACTGTATTTTAAACCACCTGGGGTTTTAAAGGTACACACACACAGTCATTGTGAACACAGAGCCAGCAAGCTCTTACTGTGTTGCAGTCGACATGAGTTTAGCAGAACCTGCTGGTCAGCACTGGAAAACTTGCACTGCATCCACAACGGTCCTAAAAAGAAGAGAGCAGATTGTATCAACATTACATGTAGCCAAAAAGTAAAATGTTGTTTGGAAGCAAATTTCAACATGAGCATTTTGCAACCCATTTTAACCACCCCCTCCCAATTCCACGGTGGTGCATTGTGATGAGGGAGCTCAGTGTGACAGCCTAGCAGTTGAAGCTACAGGTAGCACATGTCACCGACACCAGCCCCCAAAAGAGACTTAGTCATTAGAAAACGAGAATTTGAGTGTTGAAAGTATTGTTTCAACAACAAATGTTCATGTAGTAAAAAACACCAGGCCCGGTTTCATTGTTTTCAGAAATGAGCTAACCGTATACTGCAATGTCTCGTTTAAATAAATGAAATGAAAACTGAATATTGAAAGATTGCAGGGAATAGTGTGAGGTCTTATTTTTAGAGACATTGCGATTGTATACTTGCCATCCGCTCAGTGTTTAGCTTCCCTGCAGGTAGTCACATTCAAGATAGCTTTTGGTCTACGTGTGAACAAAAACGGATTTAGCTGTAATTCTAAGTCTAAAAAAACATTGACTACTTTAGCACGTTCAAGTCCAAAATGTCCTTATTGTATACGTCCTTATAGCCCGTTGTATAAGCTAGGATAGCTTATACAACGGGCTACAACTACAAA
The DNA here is from genome assembly GCA_027122695.1 of Merluccius productus. Taxonomy (NCBI): domain Eukaryota; kingdom Metazoa; phylum Chordata; class Actinopteri; order Gadiformes; family Merlucciidae; genus Merluccius; species Merluccius productus. The sequence goes on from JAOPJI010000135.1 coordinate 2,122,546, forward strand.
CAAATGAGTTACATCGGAATGAGATTAAACAATAATAACCTTCTGCATTTAAGTGGCGAAAAAACAAATATTTGAGATGTCGATAAACTGTAAACCATTTCAGAACATGAAAAAGGGAGTTTTGACAACACCAAGGTCAACATCAGTTCAACATGCACCGGTAGTTACTGGACCAGCTAGTTATTGATAGTTTACCAGGGCTCAATTGTGTGTCCAGGTTACTTAAATATTATTGTTTGGCCAAAGACATTAAGTTGGGTTTTGTACCGCGCAGAGAGGGTGAAGCCAACTCTCGACGATAGATAACATCTGACACGCAACACGGCTCTACACTTGTATCCTTGCTGGATCTCTTTGGCTCATACACATTTTTTCTTTCTCTCTCTGTCTACGCCCAGTGCCTGTGAAAAGCTCCCATGTGTGGAATGCATTGTACAAATTAATTGAAAAAACTTATTGTTTTCCTTCTGTGAGATTTGTTTAAAAAGATTATTGTGTCTCAGACCTAAACAGTTTATCAGGGGGAAAATAGCAGCTCTGCCTGTCTCTATAACACATTTTTGCATTGTAATTTACAATTGACGGGAATGTTTGTCTTAATTTTGGTTTGCAATAGCAATATTTATTTTTATGTGTGGGTTGTGCGACAATTATTATCCTGTTGTTGTGTGGCTGTTCTCCCTCTCTTTTTTTTTTTTTTTCTCATACTGAAACACAGCAAAATGGAAACAGATGCTTATTGTTCCAGTACAGAAAAGGGGGAAATGAGATGAGAAAAAAAGATGTACAACTTTAACTTACATTCCCATTGAGCTGTAGCAGTACATTTGTGTTTCCTACACACTATGATATACACAAACCATATTGATTAAGAAGGAATTTGTCTTACTATCAGTTGATACTATACTGCTACTACTTACAACTAGAATATGAAAAAGGAGCCGGAGGAAACGATTAAGAAGGGGAAGAGGAGCTATTCCAAGTGAAACCCTCTTCTCATACAGAACTTGTGAGTCACGCAAATGGAAAACAAACTGTAGCATACGAGCTACATTTCAAAGTCGGTAATGAATTAACTGTGAAACGTAGCATTCAATTTAGAACTGTTGATGATGAGGTTTCATAAATGGGTCATATTTTCATACGACCCGTTTATAAAAACGTGGCACCTGGGACTTAGAGAAGCACAGCACACAGTTTAAAGCTGACGCACACACTCATAAGACACTCCTAAAAACACCATGGAGATAAATAAAATGCTCTTAATGGATAAAGAGAGTTATTCATAAACAAGTTGCTATTAAGGGAAAATAAATGCTGACTTTTTATTTTATATGTTTTCTTATGCACACAGAGTTACTCACTGGCAAAGTATTGAATATCACGTCAATCCATTTTGCATTGGGCCAATTCGGGCTTGTCACCAACTTGTGTAGCCTTAACATGCACACATATGGAAATAGACAATGAACATTAGAACTCAGACAAAAGGGAAAATCGCAAACAAATGCGTCTATCCAAATTATCAGGAAACGTTGATGTTCATTTTCAGCCAACTCAACAATCATTACACATGTACATAAAAGCCAAAGGTCATTGCAATGACCAAGTTAGGGGAGACAAAAACACTTTAGTGTGAAATAAACTGAAGGAGTGCCTTACACACATACATATAATTTGAATAATCTCTTATTATGTAAAAGCTGCAGGCTTTTCACTGACTAGCAAGCTGTGAGAGCCAGCACTTGTCATTGCGAATGCTATAAATCAATAGAAGAGTCAATGTACTCCTACCTGGTTTGAGCCACAAAGGAAATATAGTTTAAACTTGAATTCTCAGCACCCTTTACACCATTCATTATAGACAGCTTTTAGAAATGTGTGAAAGAACAGCCAGAAGGAGAATTATACCACTATCATTATTATTATCATTATTTCGTAATTTATAATTCTAAAATGCTTTTAGTCATAAACAGGGGGAAATGTTTGCCTTTCATACTCTAATGCTAAATTCTAAAATAATACAGAAAGGGAAAGGAACACATTAGTAGGCCTATAGACTTTGGGTGTGTATTACAGTAGATGAGTTATGGCAGTCTCTAAGCAACTCCAAGTGTCAGTTGGTTTCAGGCATAACAACTCAAACTTATGTATTTTACAACTGAAACAGACACGGTGTCTTTGGAAAGTGCTCTCAATGACCACTTCAATACGTTTGGAATGGAAAGAAGAGCGCTTCGATTTGATTTCAAGTGCCAAGGAACTGAACTGGAAAGAATGGAAATATGAAGAGATATGCCAATCATAAAACCCCCTCCTTGTCCTTTACTATTCTAGGAATCACGCCTTTCAAGAGAGGATGTCGTGAGCATATCAGTACATCCCTTTCAAATAAGCCATCCTTCACGTGGATGCCATGTGTGCATGGGCTGACCTCCTCTCCTGCTTCTGAGGTAGTATTGAGACAGATATACTTTACACATGTTAGACTATTAAGACAACAAGACGGGGGAGATGAAACGATAAAATGTTCGTATCAAAAGCCTTTACCACTCACCGGGCGCCAGACTGTCTGACAGTCTCTTCAAATTGATTCTTAATTGGGTTTGTATGGACCCTGGACCTCCCGTTGATGAGTGCGGTGAAAAATGGACCTTGGTTCTCTCTTGGTTGTAACCACAGCCCAGCGAAGCATGCTAGCATTCACATATAGACCCAGAGGAAAAATGAAACAAAAAGGAGAACTTCTTGTTGTTTCGCATTAGAAAAAACAAAACAAACAACAAATCAACAAATATGAAATGGATTTTCGCTACATGTCTTGCAAGAAAACCCCTGGGAAAAAAAGATTCATCATTTTGGGACATGATAGAACAAAGACGCAAACTCAAAGGGATGTCATTACTCATCAGCTCTCACGACCAATTGGTGTTAACCAGCTGTGTGGTGAAATCTCTTTTTTCTTTCAGAAGAAAGATTTTTTTTTTTTCAGTGGCCATAAATCACTCGGGAGTAGCTTAGGAATGTGAGCCAATAATCCAAAAAAGCTCGGTCTTGGTGGAGGTGATCTTCCTTGTCTTTTTTTCCCTACGTCATATACATTCCTTATTATCTATTTTGGCCTATAAGGGGCTGAATAGGGGGATGAGTGTGTGTGTGTGTGTGTGTGTGTGCATGGGTGTGTGTGGGTGTGGTGACTGAGAACCATGGGGGTGGTGTCGGTGGTTGAGGGTTGGGGGTTGTAGGGGATGGCAAATGCTCCCCAGTGCTTTCACCCCTCCGGTGAGGCTCAGCATGGCTCTATTCGCAGGGGGGTTTAAGAGAAGGGACTCTACCCCCAAACCTCCCTCCTTTTGCATATGATTTCTCTCTGTAGCGCGGTCGCAGGAGAGGGGGCCCTGTTACCAACGAGCGAGGAGAGAGCTGAGGCGTGCCATACAGCCAGTATTCAGGCTAAGGGGGGAATCTGCTGCACATTACGCCGCATCCCCACCCGCGTCTGCTCTTGATTTTAATATGTTTATAGAGTCAGTCTAGCAGGGTGATTCTGATTACGCTCTACCTTTGAAGGCCCGATTCAATTTGATCCATTTCAGGAGTAGATGATGGGATGATAACTGTATTACCACCATTATACTGTTACTACGACCCCACTACACAACAAATGCTATACACACGGTTACTACCTCTGCTTCCTCCTACTACTTATATGATTAGTAGGCCTACTTCTACTACCTTATACTACTACTCACTACTACTACAACTAATACTGCTACTTCTGCTACCTCCTCCTCCTACTCTTAGTAAGATAGGATCTAATAAGATAACTTTATTAAAACTAATAACAATGTCAATAATATTTGCAGAGTGAGTAGATGGATGAGAGGGTTGGTGAAGGAGATCTTATTTCCCTTTTTTATTATTATTTTTGTATTTGTATTTTGTATTTTTCCTGTATTTGCATGAACTGTTTTTGAACTGTTATGTTGTATTCATTTCAATGCTTGTCATGTCTTGTAAATCTGTTGTCATTTAGTATTTTCTGTTGTCTTTTTTCTATTTGAAAAATGAGTCCTGGACATGTACACTACCTGCCCAAATAAAAATATATTAAACACAGCAAAAACAACAGAACAGAACAAATCAAACATGAAAAGATACAAATAAAATAAGAGGACATCAATCAATGTACAACATAAATCTAATTTAATATAAAATATATATATATACCAAATTAAATATATATTGACAAAAATATATGTTACATGATCAATAAAAAAAACAATGTGTGTAAAGGAATCAAAGGTCTTTTATTAATATTATCAAGCATAAATATATGTGTGGCAGAATGCATCTTGGGAGACCTACACTGTATTTACCACCTTCTTAAAAAAAAAACAGCTTGGCCTGCCATAAATTACCCCCAGGAGGGACCACTTGGGCCTAGCAGGCCACTGGGGTGGTCTTGCCTGCCCCCCATCCCAGGGTGGGCCCCGGGGCTCCCCGGGGCCGCCCCCCCCCCCCCCCCCCCCCCCGGCCGCAGGCGCCGGGGGGCGGCGGGTGGGGGGAGGCACAAAGACACACGCGAAGCTGG
>JAOPJI010000135.1:2131229-2141803 GCA_027122695.1 Merluccius productus
AAACGGCATTAAAATAATTTTTGTTGTAACTTTTCTTAAGACCCCTTTAATTCAATTTGCATTTTCCCCCGCTGGTGTTGAAATGCACCAAATATAATTCATTTTTCCCCCCCCCCCCCCCCCGCACCCTCCACTTAAGACAGAAGCCTTGCCGTAAGTAGCAGTAACACTTCTATCTCCTGCCTTCTGGTGCTTTTCCACATCTCTGCACTACGAAACCCTGAATTTCAAGAGATTTAAGATTTGAACATGTTCCCAGCAATAGATTTTCCAGTATTGTCAAAGGCCCATCCCTTCAGCTGTATGCACAAGACTCCCAAAGCTGGGAGTCTAAAATAGTGCAAACATCTTGGCAAGCCCTCTACCGTCATTAATTGGCACTGTATTCCTCTAAAACCGAACCAGAAAAGCATATGTCAATATGTTCATTAGCAGTAAGATGTTAACTCTTCATCCCCCACCCCCCAAAAAAGGTCTACATGTATTTACTTTTATTTAATCAAATATTGGCTGAGCCAACCGAATAGGTATGCCCCCTCTCTGTCGGATACAGCCCAACAGGGCATGATCTACAAGCAGACATATTTTCCAAGCGCACACACTTTTTTTTCTTCTGGTAGCATTTCACCAAAGAGGCTAAGGGAGAGGGAAGAGAGAGCGAGAGCCATGTGCTAGAGCCGGTCTCCTGGCACGCACCTCCACCGGCTTCTTGACTGATTGACCTCGCAGAGTTTCCTGAAGCCTGGAAATAGGGAATGCCCTTGACACGGCGGTGGTACGAGAGGCAAGGAAAACTGGCTGGGACCCCAGGGATCAGCGAGGGGCAGCGATGCAGACTGTTCCATTTCCATCTCCCATGAAAACCACTTCCAGCCTTTGCGCGGCCAGGGACCTGTGAGGCCCAGGCTGGCGGGAACAAAAGAACCTCGCTCGAATTAATAAAAGAATTATCCCTTGACCTTGCAATTAACCATTTTTTTCTCCCTACTTCTCCCCTTTCTCTCTCACTCTCTCTCTCCACCTCTCTCTCTCTCTCTCTCTCTCTCTCTCTGTAAATTCCTGCTCGGCGCCCTCTTGCAGTTTGCTGACAGAATAACAGCAGAAGGGGGGAGGCACACACAGGCTTCCACAATGGCTCAACACAGACTCTTAATAGTCAAGGTTGGTCTCTAGGGTCCCTCCACCTTGGGAGTGACCCACCCCCCACCCACTTCCTATTTCTGATCAAAACTATTAGGAGTGATAATGGGTGAACGCACAGGCCAGCTGCTGCCCTCGCAGCAGCATCTGAACAAGCCGGGTGTTTAAGTATTTCATTATCATAGCGCATAAGTGTAGACTAATCACTACTCCATAGCAGCTGAGTGCACGCGAAGTCCCCGGTGGTGGTAATCGCGGGATAAGCACAAAGACCAAGCACCAACACGTAGCACATTGTCACCCCTGTCACACGAGAGGCATTGCTAGTAACAGGGAAACATGAAACTGCGAAGGGGTATCTTTAGGAGTCTCACATAGGCCTACTACATTACGTATATATTTCTAGTGGGTTTGAAGTGTTTCTGATACCGGCGAGAAGGTATCTTAATATGATGTGACAGTGAGAATCCAGTGCCTGTGGGTGTAAAGACATTTAGGTGTAATTTCATGGTCAAGGCAGCCTGTCAGTTAGGATGGTCACGTTGACCAGCGAGCCGTAGTATTTTGGAAGCGGAGGTGTCCCTAGACTTGTGATTTCATGTAACATTGGATGCAAAGCAGTTGACATAACCTTGTGCGATCTCTGTATCAAGGAATAAGACTCGCTGAAGCCCGCTCCAGGACACAGAGTTCTTGAAATAATGCAAATGTGATGCCCATGTTTCTGGAATCAATAATGTGCAATATAGAGAGAATATATTTCTCTTAGAGAAAGCACAGACAGGGTTTTATAAATCTTGTTTTAAAACTAAAATGTGTTTTTCTAAATCAGCTTGTTTTGGCGAAAAACCAAGGAATTTGACACTGGTTTTCAGGCACAAAAGACATAAAATATAAAAGCAAGAAATATCTCCCTCCCCTCTAAATGCAGTTGAATCTCAGTTCATGTTAAAATCTCAGTTTAATCTCAGTTGAAGGTATACTATCAGTTTAATCTCAGTTAATTTTATAATCTCAATTGAATCTCTGTTCATAATCTCAGTTTAATCTCAGTTAAAGTTATGATATCAATGTAATCTCAATTCATGGTTTAATCTCAGTTTAATCTTAGTTAAATGTAGGCCTATACTATTAGTTTAATCTCAGTTCATTTTCTAATAGTTTAATCTCAGTTCATTTCTAACCTCAGTTTAATCTCAGTTCATGGTCTCGTATGAAAGCAATATTTGGAACTGAGAGCATCGCTGTCCATCTGTATAACGTGTATTGAATTTGCTTGATGGTCCAGAACTATGCAGGGTCCAGGTCCAGAATCCACACAGGAAATGAGTGATAGAGGGTGAGAGAGAGAGAGAGAGAGAGAGAGAGAGAGAGAGAGAGAGAGAGGGGGGGGGCTAGGCCCGTGCTTTGTTTACAACAAAAAGCCATTGTTTGATGTGGTCGCACAGTTCGCATCCAAAGCCCCCCACTCCCGCAGGATGTGCTCTGGGTTCAACGCCAGACGCGGGCCAGCGTTGGATGACTTAGAGCCCCAGCCATATTCCACCGCCACCATCCTCCCTGTGGCCTCCGGGGACTATTTTCTCCATCACACAAACATGAAGAACAATACAGCCCACTCGTTGCCATGGTATCTTTCGCTTTGGTCATCATGATGTACGAGACGTACTGTTGGTTTACTTTTAGTTGTCATCTACAATTTTTTCTCGTTGATCCGAGCCGTTACGGAGATAAAGCGAGAAACGTATTAGCTAAATAACTATGTGTCAGGTTGAATGTTTTTTGACATGTTTGACTGCGGTGGAAATGCATGGAATTTGAATGCGACGAAAGCTAGCCGGCGCGGCGTGCTCTGGCGAAGAGTGTGCATTGTCTTAGTCGTGAAAAAGCAGTTTGTTATTATCTATTTATATTGCATAATTTATCGCCCCTTGTTGCGGTGCATTCCAAGGGAACATTCAATTTATTTTCTTTAATTTAATGGAACATTATTCCCCTTTTCCAATTTCCCCCTCTTGTGAACCATTAACACAATCAATCTACACGCTACCTAATTACACTACTGGTATACTGGAAATCCACAACAGGTGCCTCTGTGTTTATGGCTGCTTAATTTACACACTACGCACACCCCCTCCGCAGACATCTCAAAGGCTGCACCTAAACAACTGCAAGTGTATTGAAAAGTCCATCCATTATTAATCACACAGTGAGTCATTCAACAGACTGCATGACCTAAATGCCTGCGTAGACGGATGAAACGCTCCTTTTCCGCTGCTGTTTATATCCCAATAAATGCAGGAGGAACGGGTCACAAACGCGGAATAAGCCTAAGTCGAAACTAAAGCGCTTGTCACCGTCCGATAAATGTGAACACAGATGTATTTTGAAACCAGTGCGCTGCAAAATGCATAGGCCTACTGTGTAACAGTAGCCAGGATATGGTGTTAATCCTTGCCTCGGAGCAAGACGGGGCCATGGCCGAGGATCATGTGGTGGTAAGCCAAGCCTAAATCCACCACCCCCCCCCCCTTCCCCTCACACTCTGACCTTGCACTCTTCCCTGCTGTCAGTATGATGCTGAAGGCTAGGCTAGTCCTGATGGCCCTACTGCCGCCTAGAGACGCTACCTTCACAGGGGGAGGGGGGGGGGGGGTGAGGTAATGGGGAGGCGGGTGTTGCTGGGGGTAATCTCCCCCATCACCTTCTAACCAACAGCTCACATTTCAGCGGACGCCTGTATGGTTGACTGCGGACGATGACTTGCTTTTGTTTGGCTGATGCTTGTTTGTTTGTTGTCGGGGTTTATTTTCTTCTCTCCCTTCCCCTCTGGACCCGTGGAGATGTAAGTGATGTGTTGTCAGTTGCAAAAAACGGAAAATAGAAAAAGAGGCGAAATGTGAGGTCAATTCATTTGAGGAATTCATTCATGTGCATGTCATTATTTTTCTTTCAATGCGAGCGTATCGCCAAGTCGTTGGGTCTGAAGTGGCGACGAAGGAAGGACACCGAAATCACAGAGACGAGGACTAAATTTTCTTTTCATTCCCCGTTGCACAACTTTCAGTCAGGATAGTTTAGGGCATGGCTGTTTCATCTTTCAGCAGTCATAGCTGGGATTAATAACTCCTTAAGCACAGGCAGCTGTGAATGCTCTTGGTCATAGCTTGTGGCATCAGGAATAGCTGTTGGTATTTCCATATGATGAAATGTTCCTTTAAAGTATGCTAAAGGGTGTAAGCCACGCTACCACGCTATCACACAGAGCTGTACACACACACACACACACACACACACACACACAAAGAAAACCTAACTGAATGATCAGAACTGTCTTGGCTGAGAACTGTTGATCCTTTGGCATCCAATAACATTTTAGTTTATGAAGCAGAAATTCTTTGACACTATGTGGGACCAAAAGGTTTACACTCAAATGCAAATACAGCCCTTTTTTGATTTTTCGCCAAGCCATCTTGTTTACCAACCGCTTTTCAACCAAACATAGAATGGAAATGATTGGACTGCAAGCTGATGTTTTATTTGTATTGTGGCATACAGAAAATGCTTGCCTTTTCTTCCCTAAAGGTTATACAACTGCACTCTCAAACTTTTTTTTTTTTTTTTTACTTTATGCAGCGAAAGTCCATCCATATAATTCCAGATATTGAGTAAGATTACTTCTGAAGGTCTCTACTTCACATCTCAGCAAGCCCAGGCATTCGGCTGACCTCGGTGGCTCGCTGGATCGGCGCCGTTTTTTTTGGCTTTTCTTCCATTTCGCAATCCCTACCATGACCTGAATGCATCCTCTTCTCACGCACCCCCCCCCCCCCCACACACACACACACACACACCACCTACCCCCACACATCCCCTTTACTGGCCAGCAGGGTAGCTAGCATCCGTGCTGATTCCAAACGTATGATGACAATACCAGCGTTCGCTAGTTTCCACAGGCAACACGGGGGTAGCTTCCAGTGGAACACTAATCCTGTTGTTTATCTGTGGCCCGTTCAATAGGAAGAGGCCTCGACTTTCCATTGCGGCGCTGCAGGATCACGAAGATCAGAAGATCCCCGCCCAATATGTTTGTCATGTTCGGGAGATTAAAATCCAGATTTAGATATTTGTGGTCGCGCGGAAGCCAGATCGGCTTGGCTTCGTCTCGTTTCATTGTTTTTTTTTTCGTCTCTGTTGATTGTGGGGCGACGGGAAGGCCTAATATTTGTCAAATATTACGTAACAATGTAAACAATGATGATGAAGTGAACATTTCATGATTCGTAAAAAAAAAAGTAGATTATTGAGAATCATAATGCTGATAGAGTTGGTTCTTATGTAGTCCTGTAATACTATATGATATGAATTATTCTTTAGAACACACCTAGTTTGGTAAGAGACACATTGTGAAGCAGGCATGCTTCTGCATGGTAATGTTTGATAGCACCGTTTGAAACTTTGATTAGGATAATTGCTTAGCGATGCTTTTTTTTTTCCTCTCTCTCTTAAACCCAGGGCTGCTTTTAATGCATCACTTGAATTTTAATCAGAGTCATGGTCTGGATTTTTTTTTTACCTCTCTCAGATCATTCAAACCCTGCAGAAACTATTTAATATTGGATTCATTTGAAAGTTATTGTCAGTTTTTCTCTCCCACTGTAAACCAATTTCGTAGTTTAGAAAATGCGGTATGAAACAGACTGAGTGATATGGGAATCTCGATGGAACCAAATTCATATCAAAGCAATTGACTCGTCTCATCACGGGAGCAGCGAGGGAGGAGATGAAAGCGGTGTTTACCATCCGATGTCCATCACTCTGTCTTTGACTGGTAATGGAGTGGCTGGCCTGCCGGCCTCTCCGGCCGCAATCGCCTCCCAATCGTGATGATAGAAGCAAGGGAGAAAGATAGGAGATAAAATGGATGCTCCATTTTACACTCTCACCCTTTAAAATGGATGATATCAGCATCACTTCTACTTGTATTTCGATTTTGATGATCAGGAGGATGACGATGACGATGATGATGATGATGATGATGATGATGATGATGATGATGATGATGATGATGATGATGATTAATATTAGTAGTTATAAAAGCTAGTAGGCCTAGTGTTATTATTAATATTATTAATAATAATAATAATTATAGTTATTTCATTACTTTTTAAAATCATTATTTGTTATTTTACTATTTTAAAATGTTTAATTGTCTCCTTTTTTTTTTTAAATGTCTTGTTATTATTTTGTGTTATTTGGCTGTTGTTGTGTTATTGTTATGGCCACTTAAAATGGATGTAAAGGGAAGGGTGCAGAGTTGTTGCAGACCAGCAGCTGTGCAGGGGCCTCGGGATAAGCCCCCAGCTAGAGTTGATGAGAAAACGCCTGGGGAGAAGTCGGAAAGCCAGAAAAATAACAGCCCGACTCTCAGGCAGGTGATAAGCGACCACTGGCTACCGTGTCTCCGTGCCGCAGCATTAGCAGTTCAAACAATGAGTCGCCTGGAATGCATTGTCAAAGGGACAGAGACCTTCATGGTGGAGGAGAAAAGTAGAAGAAAACAGGCAATAAAACGAGGCGAAGAATGAAAGGGACCAAAGCGGCGTTGGAGATGTTTTGTAAAAAAGGTCAACAGAGGCTGTGATGCAGCGGTGGGAAAGAAAAGGTTGGGATTTTGTTTTTATCTTTCATCCTTCCTTGTGTCTGTTCTGTCTTTTTCTTCTCGGGTTTTTGAAATAGTTTAGTCAGAAAATTGTTTCCAGGACTTGTGAATGATGTGGAGGGGGGGGGGGGGTTGGGGAAGGTTCAGACCCCTGACAGTACATGTCGGAGTGAGAGAGTAAAGCAAAAAAAAACAAAAAACAAAAAAAGAAGCAGAAAGAAAAAAGGGGAAAACAACATAAATGTGAGTTGACAGGCAAAGATGGCCGACAGTTAGGCTTAGTGTTATTACCATGACAAAGAGTAGAAGAGAGCCGAGTCTCCCTCCCTCCGTGGAGGGTGAAGAGGTTTAAGGACAGAGCAGCAGGAGCTGAGGAAGTGGCCTACTGAGCTCTGTGTGCGTGTGCGAGCGCGCGCACGTGTGTGTCTGCACCCCCCCCATCCATGCATGTGTGCATGCATATATCCATATTTTGCTTGTCCGTGCCCGTCCGTCGAGTCGACCATTATGTATTCCGTCGCATTCCTGGCGAGGGGTTTCTGTTGCGTCCCCTGATATTAATAGTTGTGTAACTGGAATACACAACAGAGAGAGGCCCCCTCCTGCCAAAGCTTTTCATATATACGTTCCAGGCCGACTTGATTTAGTGCGTGTGTGAGAGTGTGTGTGCGGTAGGCACGTATATAGCGGTGTTACAGCTCGAATCAGCTGCAATAGATGTAATTATAAAGGATTGATATCTCCTCAGGGCCCCTTTAGGCACGAAGGAGACAGATTACTCTCCTACAGGGCAAGTGACATCATCCTCCTTGCATGGTTGCTGCCATGGCGACAGCGAGTATATAAGGTTGCCATTGTGAGTGTCCTCCCTTTGCATGCCCCCTTCCCGAACCCCTAGACATTAGCATATAGCAAATGGCATGTGTACTTTTGGACAGGTCACCGGGCCTCTGTCCATCAAAGAACCACATCAAACCGTGCAAGACAGGGTTAATCTCTCCCTATGGTGTTGTGGTGGCTTTCAAGGTTGTTGGTTTCTTTTCTTTTTTTTTTTTTTTCTTGAAAGCAAAAGCCCTCACTCGCTAGTGTAGACGACCACGTGGACGGATTGGCCCCTGGTTCCTCAGCGGAGGGGAAGTGAACAACAAAAGACAGCAATTATAGAACGAATCGCCAAATGTATGTATAATTTCATCATTTAGTTCGACAACAACATGTAAAAATATGATGTGTTTTATTTATTTCATTTAATCTTTATTTTACAAGGTGGTCTCATTGAAATTTAAAACCTATTTTTTAAGAGAAACCTAGCCAAGAAGCATGCATGAAACAACATACAACAATGTTATAACAAAACACAAAAACAGGCAGGAAACATACACACACACACACATAATGAAAGTAAATGTTGATAGATTGATAAATATTGTTTTCTTGCTAATATTTGTGTATTTACTTACCATTCAACCCCCCATTTCGTTGTGGCAAATATGGTTTAAAAAATGTGGTTTGCGATATTTGCAAAGGATTAAGCTTTAAAAAAAAAAACAACACCACTGACACATTTGAATTTCAGAACATGAGAAATTGATTTAGCTCGAGATAAGGTGATCCAAACTTAATTTCCTATTTGCTACGGCGTTAAGCCTGGATTTCGTTAAGCTAATACCAAAACCCGTAACAATATCTATTTTACCCAATGTTATCAGAAACCCGGCCACTTCCCTGGGCTCTGGCTGTCGGTGCCAGCGGATACGTTTCACTCTCAATCACTAACATTCCCCTGTCTAGTGGACACTTGGGCTTCCCGGCCTGGCACGCAGGCAGTAGTAGGCTTTAAATTCCTCACTCCATGGTTATCATTGGCCGTGACTGACACACACATAGATCGGTAATCCAATCTGATTCCAGTCCATTTATCTGATTCCAGATTATTACACGTTCGGGGAACTTGCTGTACTTGTTTAAAACCGTTAAATGCCCGTCGTGGAATGACTTCACACCCCCATTGCTGGTGTTTTGTTGTGTCTTGTCGTTGTTGTGTTCTATCCCCCCGTATACAACCAACAACATCGGCTACATGAGGCCGTGCAAGAAGGGACTAATCACTCCTCATGGAGTCTCCTCATGGGGTTTCAAGGTGGTTGTTTTGTTCGCTGGCTAAAAGCAACCCACACTGGTGCACATTATGGATGGGCGACTTGTTTTCACTTAGCAAATGGAGCCCTAATTATAAATACATACTTAATTGGATACATTTCTATTCAAACGAGGTATTTTCGATTTACACATCAAGATTTTAAGGATTCTACAAAAACAATGGCCAGGTTTTAGAAAAAAAATGTAGGAAGCTCAGTATATTTTTTTTACAAACACACACACACACACACACACATGCGCGTGCACACACACACATACACACACACACACACACACACACACACACACACAGAACCTGCAGAGAACACAGCATGGCACAGGTAGCGGCCTCTGTCGCTATCTGGCAGTGTCCTATTGCCCAAGACAGGGATATCATGTTTCCTAACCTCTTGTTTTTAAGCCGAGGAGAGGTGAAATATTCCCTCCCAATAAAAATGACTGGATGCCAAACTGCATACACAGAAATCTCCCGGATTTCTACTTTTTTGATATCGATCTATCAGTATGGATTTTATTCTATGCCGTGAGCTCAGCAGCCCATGGCTATTTGGACCATAATCACAGTCATCTACAGTGGCCGAGTGGCCATTATCTGAATTATATTGGTATGTACAGGACATGTGGTGACACATACAGAGATATAGATAGATTTGGACATATGGCCTGCACTGGAACTTGTTAAAGGGCCAACAGTTGCCTTGACAAAGAATCTGACACTGATATCAGTCAATTGGGAGCCAGGCGCTGCTATGCCATCCCTCCTCCCCTGCAGTTCATGACGATGCACCCCCAGCACGTGGCCTAGTAAATGATTTTAAGGTGTGGTGTGTGCATTGCTGTCGAACACATGATAACATGGACACACTAGGGACAGTCGGAGTGCGCGCGCACACACACACACACACACACACACACACGCACACACACACGTATTCAAGTATTCATCCCGTCATTTAATTTTTTTTTTTTTTTCTTCTTCCGGGGAATGGCGATGTGCACCGGTTGGTGTCGGCATGCCATGCATGACTTGGAAGAGTTGAGCTGGCACGTGGAATTATTCAGCAGCCAAGATATTTAATGATGTAAGCAGGACAGGGATTATGCCAACCCACCTCTGCAACACTTAAAATGCAAGGATAAGTGTCAAAAAATATTTAATTCACAATTATTGTGTTTTTCTTCTGGTTCAAAATCTTACTGGCTGGATTTTTATGTCCAATGATGGGAAGATATCTAGCTTTTGGACAGAATTATTGGTGGCAAGATGATGGACTTTTCTATGTTTAAGATGCGACATGGAGTTTTTAGGCTTTCAGTCTGGGTCATGACTTTCTGTGAGATGAAACAAGAAGTGAATAGTTTTACACACTGCTTACATTTTCCTTTACATTTTTGTGGTCAAATAGTACTGGCCTATAATTAGTCTATATATGCCTGCTGGTACTGTTTTGTAGCCGGTTACGTAGGCCTATATTACATTCAGGGTATTGAATTTAAATATATGTATATATATAACTAGCTAACTGAATTTCTGAATTCAGTTAGCTAGCTCAAGAAAATGGTGAGAAATATGTTTTATAATAAATTATATGTGTTTTGGCATTTTAAAAAT
>JAOPJI010000135.1:2142898-2153216 GCA_027122695.1 Merluccius productus
CACACACACACACACACACACACACACACACACACACACACACACACACACACACACACACACACACACACAATATGGTATCCTTCCTACTTGTCAGTGGGAGATGGGATTTCTATGGAGCTCAAGTTACTATAGGGAGGGCTCTGCTCACCACAGCCTGTATATGAGTGAACACATTTGAATTGCAAAGAGCTATTGTCAGAACTTTTTCTTTGAAAACATAGAAAGCACAGAAATATTTCCCAGAGAATTACATTATTCAAATTTTTTAAATATGTTAAAATATTTTTTTAATGTATTTTATGTTTTAAAGGGACTGTAGTTTATTTTAGCATTTTCACGAATTAATTTAATTTTAACTTTACATTGTCTTTATTTTATTATTTTATCTGGGACTTAATATACACATAAATACATATCGTAACCTTTTAAAATCATCTATATTTTAGCCATATTTTAAGGCAATAAAGTAAAAAGAGAGTAGAGAGCAATGCACATTTTTAATTAAATTTGCTTTACAGCAGTTGTAGGCTACTCCATACATACAAAGTGACACATCGATCCCAGCTCATGAATTTTACTCGTATAACTTATATTAGCGATTGAGCGGGTTTTCATCAAATCCGTTTCTCTGTTGCAGTGCTCATAAAGACATGACATGACGTGTAAAAGCTGCATTCGGTCTGTGATTGTTTATTCAGCGGTGTCACAGACTAGGTCATTTGGGTTCAGCGCTGGGGTTCAATTAAAACAAACTGAATTTAAAAAATAACAAGCTGAAGCCAGCAGATATCACACAAGGGCAGGTAGTTAGGATTCACGTCTGGAAGGAGATCCTCCCTCTTTCCCCCGGTATTACAGAAGAATTAGATACGCCGCAGGCCAAACTTTCCCCAATAGAGATGACCTAAGACGTGTAATTTAAGAAACATTCAGCGGATGGCATTAATACGGCGGCTCTTTTCTGGTAATCCGTCTCGCTGAAGATTCCCCGCATACCGGGAGGAAACAGAGCTCAGTGATATTCACTACACGCCCATATCGTTTCGGTGCACTTCCACCATGTCTGTTTTTGTTGTGAAAAGAAAAGGGGGGCGGGGCGGGGGGGGGTAGGTTAGACAAACATATTTCAGCCGTTGTTTTTTGGACGAACGCTGGCTCTGGATCTCCTTAACCTCAGTTGATTTTGAGGTGGTCTGACTGAGGTTGCAATCAAGATCATTATGTTATTTGGCATGCGAGGAAGTTTTTCTGAAATGGCCCGAGTCAAACGTAGCCATTCCCCCTGTGTTCACTCCTCTAAATAACAACATGGGAACATAAAATGAGAACAGAGACATACATTATGCATGAACACGAAGAAGAGTGGCCAGCTATACGTTTTAATCTTCATAACAGTTCACATTAGAGGATGGGGAATGAATTGGCCCTGTGACCTACACACACACACGTACGCACACACACGCACACATAGACACACACACACACACACACACGTACACACACACACACACGCACACACACACACACACACTCAGCTAACCGTCATTTAATTGTTTTATTAAATTATAGACCCTAAACTGCAATTGAAAAGTATGTGGCTGCACAGAATGACGGGAACTCTCCTGTTGGTAACAAATGAAGTGGACCGGGCGTGAGAGCCAACGTGTGAAATAGTATTTCTTTTCGTACGATGGTTTTCGTGTCAACCACTGTGGGGGTTTTGAAGCCAAGCAACAGGCTTTTCCAGTCATCTCGGTAATTGTTTCAATCGTGAAAACTGGGACCGAGTGAGACTTAGGATTGGAACACATGTTTCTGGGTCAGGAGTATAACAGCATTTTTCAACACAAGACGGAAAGTAAACTCGCTCTACACATGACGATGGGTTTGGGCCGGTGGTTCACATCAGTCTTCATTTCAGACGTTTCCTTTAAAGCAGGACTCTGGACTTTTTTGAGATGCCTCCTTTGATGCCGTTTCAAAATCACAGACTATAGTGTCAATTATTCGGACAAAAAGCAACCAGTCGTTGCTAACTTAATATAAGACATTCAAAACAAAATCGACCAAAACCGTTTCGACAGCAAAATGACGCGAGCCCATTGATTTCTAATCAAGGTGGCAATTTGATTACAACAAAAATAAATAAATAAATAATTGCACGTGTGTGTGTGGTGTGTGTGGTGTGTGTGTGTGTATGGTGTGTGTGTCTGTGTGTGTGTGTGTGTAACACATGTCAACTTATGTCAATTTATTGAACTCATCATTAATCATTTGGGATAACACTTCACTGTTTTAACCACAGCTTGAAGTTTTATGATGTTAATATCGTGTATGAAGCCTTGTATGTTTTTTTTGACAAGATTTCAGCAGTCACTGTGGAATTGAGGCAAATGCTTGCCTATTAAAACATATTTTAAAAGCCATAATATTGGAGGGGGCTATTTAAAAGCCCTTACCTCCCCTCAAACTCATATTTCCCTCAAACATGGGTGGAAAAAACCTGTACATGCTCTCAACCGGTAATGGCTTTCAATTGGTTTGCCATCATTAGTTAGCATCACCTCTACCACAACAAGTTCTGTATTGTGACGACCACCACAAGCCGTTGCTCGTCTCTCAGACGACATCTCACGTCTGCCATCCTTGCCTTAAGACTGTCCATCATCACTTTCGCCCGCACGCAAACGGCCACCCTGCCCCGCCACATCCGCGTCCACGTGGCTCCGCCCAGCAGGGAGGACCACTTGTCCTGGTGGGAGGCGGCATATCTTCAACCGCACGATCCAACCCCTGATCCAACTCGCGTCTTTGCCTCTCTATCTCATTAGGGCGAGAAGACGTCGGTGTTAGACGCCCCGTGTCCACACCGCTGTCGACTGACAGTTGATGTACACACATATAGGCCCAGGCTATATCACGTACATCACGTACATCACCTGCAAACAGAGACAGAGCGCGTGTCTCTGTTTCTAAGTGCTGCGCGTTGCTGCATCCGGGCAAAGCACACCGAGCACAAGAAATATCTAGTTCACGGAGGAAGACTTTGAAGTGTAAATGGGGTTTGTTTCTTGTGCACCTCCTCATGCACACATCCCACGCCCCCCACCACCACCCCCCATCCTCCCCTCCTACATGGGCGGATTATACAGAAAGAAGATCTGGAACAAAGACAATCTTCTGTAGATGCACCTCCACACAATGGCGATGGAGTCAATAAAGTTGAGGAACACACGGCCCAAACCAAACCTTGAAATAAATCATTTCTGTCGCTGTGGATTGCCGCTGAGGGACATTTAGGCGGTTGGAGTTGTGTTGGCTTTGAAGTTTTATCTCTCCGAATAATTATGATTATTCGGTGAGGAGTAACAAATGGCCTGTTTATCGTTGACATTTTTTTTTGGGGGGGGGGGCATAGTTCTTTTGAGATGAGAATACTTGTTTGAATACACACGCATGCACATGCGCGCGCACACGCACACACACACACACACACACGCACGCACACACACACACACACACACCTACGATAAAGAAACAAAAGACAATGAGGGCGGATCTGTCTTTGCATAATTCTTTGCATGGCTGTTTTTTTCGTTCCATTTTTTCGGCGCACAAAGGAGACAGGAACAGACAAACACGTGTCATGGTTGCTTTAGCCAGGCGTCATAGCTCCAGCAACCTTGATATGTGCTCATGGACCCGTTGTTGTCGTGCAGGCCTCACCTCCCACTACCGCAGCGTGCCCATCCACTTCATAAAGATCCTGGGGGTGGGTGGGACAAAGGAGTTGAGCGGTGGCAGATAATGGATGAGTGGAGCTAGCCAGGCATGGAAGGCCACACAGAGCCATCAGAGATGCATCCTGCCGAATAATGAGCATGGGTATTAGCGAGAAAAAGAAATACCTTCTCTTAGACGTTCTTTGTTTTTTTTTTGTCCAAACATGTGACAATATCTGCCAAATAGGACACGGGGGAGGTGATGTAATGCGTACCTATTAATTTATTTGTTTTTCCACAGGTGTCCACCGTGACAGGTGTCCACCATCGGGTGTCTAAAATGTGAGCTAGAAGAAGAACGACGGTGGGCTCATGGTATTGGTGGGTAATTGTTTGCCGTTTTAGCTTGTTAGTGTGGTGTTTCGGGAAATAAGTTTTTAACGACTGGAGTCAGAAAATCTTACAAAGTCAGAGTGTCAGAGCATCGTGATACATTCTGCTTTTCTCGCCTTTTTTTCCCTCCTAAATCCTCATGATGCGCTAAACTCATTCTTCGATAATGAGGTTGAAAATGGAATAGTTAAAAGCCCATATACAGCGCACAACAAAGAATATTGAAAAGGTGTCATTGGAATCACTGGGAATTATCTTAATGAGCACAGATGAATACACAATTTCAATAGCAGTGTTTTGTGATCAGTGTCTATAGTATTATCCACACTAACTGGTAGGCGTTACTTACAAGATACTATATACAACATTGATACAATTACTGCAGTCTTGCAGAAAAACACATCTAAATGGATGATAAACCATCTCAGAGTAAATGTACACAGATTCATAATCAAGCCATTCATTATGGTTTTGACACACAGTACTTAAGACTTTTCCAGACTTAATGTTAAAATAGAGTGGCTTGTCACGTAGGAATAATTGTTAGCAATTGTGTTGTGTATGTGTGAAAATATCACAGCACAGTGAGTGAAATGCTTCACTGTAAGGACAGTGGTTATAGGATCTGTTAATGCATGCAGTGACCTTTAGAAATAAAGCATTTTTAAACATTTTAATAAGGCCTTAGTGGGGACATAAAGGGCACACGTGTTGCTTGTCCTAAAAAGCAGAGAAGGAGACATTACCCGGAGATGGGGGATATTACCGCATGATTTTCCGGAGAGTCCTGTTTTTTTTTTAGGCCGTCAAGAAAAGTATTTAGGGAAAGTGATACTTTGGACTCAAAAGAAAAAGCACTTTTTCGCACAGTAATGTTAAGCAATTAGATACATAAACAAATACAAGCACAATTCCTAACAAACATAATGACATTTTAATTATATAAAATATATATCATTTATATGATTTGAATTAAATTATTATTTTATTGGGGAAGCAAAGCACAGAGGTACAACATTTGCATGGGGCCAAGCATGCAAATGGCCATCGTAAAAAAAAGATATTATTGTCATTCTCATTTGTCTGTATGCTATATGTTGTGTTTAAAAAGCATTTTGTGGACATACTCGTTATTGCTTCTGAGAATAACAATGCCATCATGGTTTATACTATGGGGAATGGAAATTAGGCGACACTAGCCGAAGAGATATGGCAGACTTAGTAACAGGGAAACAACAGTGTGCTGTGGCTGTATGTTAAATAAATAATTTCACTAAATCATTGATGCAGAAATAAATACATTCACAATAGAATTTTGGCATATATGTATTATTTCCACTCCCTTGCGCTGCTTGTTGCAGACCAACGCTACAGTTCTGCCGTTCTGTTTCGATGTTTAATACTGCTATTATTTTGAAGGTGATTGCTGTAATAGAACAAAATATGTATTCTCCTTGGCTTTTGCACCACATATTACACTATCTTCATTGCCGTATTACGGTAATATAATGGCGTTGTGTATAGTGTGATGGTCGTGGCAGCAAGCAACACAAAAATAACCGCAGGTAGCTTGAGGTAATTCCCTGGATCCAAAGATAATGATCAACAAATCTGGTTACAACGGTAAGATGCAGCTTGGGCTAGGATTATATGTTTTGAGAAGCCATCTGCAGCCCTGCATTCAAAACAGCTCCGATCCAGCCTGGTCACAGGCAGGGATTAGAGACCAAGGTTTAGCAAAGTCGTGATGTTAGAGGACTTACCACCGAACAGAAGAGATGTGTTGTTGCCCACTCCCATTCATATTTTATTTGACTTCCCAAAGTCGTGTCTGTGAAAGCACGTAGGTCTACCTGGCAAATAGTTTTCCATCTGAATTACATATGATACTATATTTTTTATGGAAATGTAGCATAGTGCAAAATCAATGTCCTCCCTGCCATGCCTTAAAAAATCACATAAAGTTTTTAATCAAATCTGCAAGTCCCTATACTGCACCCAACCAACCCTCAACACACGCACGCACACCCACACACACACACACACACGCACACGCTTACCCCCGCTCACCTGCTTCCTGTATTCGTTGACATGTCAGAGTTTCAGCCTCTCCTGTTCCCCTGTCTCTGCATGTTGCCTATAGTCTCCTGCTGCCCATAACTTTCTTAGATTAGGAAATTATGCAGGAAAAACGCAATGCAGCAGGAACATGCTTTAATAGCTGTACTGTCTAAATATTTACACTTAACCCATTTGGTTCTCTGTTTCATAGCCCTGATGAAAACCCAAAAGATAATATTCTCATTCGAAATAATATGTTTTTGAAGGGATGTCGGCTTTCATCTTTTTTGCGCGTTCTTATTTAGACTCTTGGCGTTCGGAAAAAGTAATGGGGCAGAAAAATGCTTTAAATATTGGAAAACGGGGAAGAAAGCTAGTTTGAAACATGTATGGCTGCGGAGGAAGTCGCTCTCGCTGCTTGGCTTCCACTATGCTGTTATTTCAGACATGAATTGGAGTGGCCCGTTTCACTGACATGGATTAAACTAATCCTTGTTTTAACACTCAAATGTAAAGGGAACTTAGAATTTTTCAATTTACGTTTGAAACCAATCCTAATTTGCATCCAATTGAAACTATAGCTATGTTATTCTTTTATGTCTGGCATTTTATTTTTAAACAGCTGTATGGCTTTGATGGGAAAGCATAGCAGCGTAATGGCGTCCATTTGGGTCTGCGGAGATGGCCCATCCTTTGAGAGGGGTGAAGTCTAATATCTACCAGGCTAGGACCCCCCCACAGCGCCCTTCCCCCCCCCCCCCCCCACCCCCCCCACACCGGGCGAGAGAGCGGAGGCAGAGAGAGCAGACAGGATATTTCCACTTCGCTCACGTCGTGTCCTCCCGTTGATTACCTGTCTGTCTGTACGGTACAGACAGGTCCGTCCGTACGGTACAGACAGTACGGGCTTCGGCTCAGCTCAGGGGCCTCACGGATGACGGGACGGGTCGTCTGAGACACACATACATGCATACACACACACACATTCATACACATGCACACATACAGTACATGGATACATTCATGCACACACACACACACACACCAAAATTGAACCAAACTACAAAGAAAAAAGAGAGAGAGCGAGAGCGAGAGAAAAACACACCAAAAATTGCCCAAGCTTCGCACTTCAACCCTTTACATTCCTCCTCGACATTAATAACATTTTATGCGAGTGAATAAACACGCAGGAGTGATAAATATAATGACGGGTGGGTGGGGGGGTGAGTCCGGGGCCCTCCTTTGAAGGCTGTGTGTGTGTTGGGCCGGGGTGCCCATGAGGAGCGGTCCGTCCCCCCGTCCGTCTTGTGTGTGTGTTGGAGAGAACTTCACAGCGGGCCACCGCCACACTCTGGGGCCAGAGGGAGGGGTCCCTCGTTCAGACAGCTGTGCAAATCTTACCGCGGAAGGAGGTCCGTGTGTGTGTGTGCGTGTGTGTGTGTGTGTGTGTGTGTGTGTGTGTGTCTGTGTGTGTGTGTGTGTGTTTAGTGTGTGACTAAGTGTTTTTGTTCAGGTACCAGCAGCAGCACATTTTTCCCGGGTCCTTGACGTTTCATCTCAGAACCTGACACTGGGTTCTGGCCGCCTGCGCTAGGCCCGGCTCTCCGCACCCGCGCCTGTCCAAAACCAACAGTAGGGGGTGATGATGGGGGGGGGGGGGGTTCTGCTATGGCACGTGCCTGCCGTTCCCCTCGCTGACCCAGGGTGGGTTACCGCCGGTGGGGTTCAGAGGAGACACACACACACACACACTGACACACACGCCTGGCACACACTCACACACACACACACTCACACACACTTTTTCCAACTCTGCCATAGGAGGACAACCGGCTTGTGTGTGTGTGTGTGTGTGTGTGTGTGTGTGTGTGTGGGGAGCCACAGGTTGAATACGCAGGTGAATGGATAATGACAAACAGAGACAGTGGGGCCAAACTGAAGCTCGGGTCATCGGACTCATAAAGATCGGAGAAATTAAATTAGAAATTATTCTTCCTTTTTAACGTTTTAAACAGAAAAAGCAAAATCGAAGGAAAACTACTTTGGAAGTTCTGGTTGAATAAATATCTCGGTATATCCGCCATTTTGACCGTCGGCCTATGGCGCGTATCGTACGTTCGTTCGGCACGCTGCTGGGCGACGGCACGCGGCAACACACGCCGTAGCTATTGGCTACAAGGAACGCCCAGGCGTACGGCGGCGGCGAGAGAAGCCGCCACAGTTTAACTGGACGTAAGTGCACTTGCGTCAACGCTAAACGAGTCCATGCCATAGCAAGTTAAGAGTCCTGCGCCACGGCGGGGCTCAACCCTGCGCACTCAACCAGCTGATTTCACTCACCTACCGCTGCCCTTGGGCTCGTGCTAATTAGCAGACCCAGATGGTCGACTTGAAAATACTGGAGGGAGAGGAGAGAGGGAGGAGGAGAGGCGAGGGGGGCTTTTATTTTGTAAGAACTGGAAGGTCCACCACTGGGAGAGAGAGAGAGAGAGCATCGGTCGTAGCTGTGTTCATCTTGGCCGGGGGAGCGCTGCGCTTCACTCAGCAGGCCCGTCCTGAGACACCTACTGACGAGGGGAGGGTGAGCTCAGTGGGTTGTTCTGCGCCGAGGCCGACGCTTTGGCGGAGGGTTTAAATAGGTGTGAGGGAACGCCGCCGCGCCGGGGCCTTCGCACATAAGAAACGGCTCCAGTCATAACAGTGGCACGGGGGGGACGACGACGGATGATAAGCGGCCAATTAGATGAGGTCATCTCGCTGGGGGGTATCGCGTGAGAGAGAGAGAGAGAGAGAGAGAGAGAGAGAGCGAGATAACGAAAGAAAGAGACGCAGAAAGTCGCATCGATGTCGCTGGAAATCTGAATGAAATGAGACCGATGTGTTGAGATGGAAATGGAAATAAAAAATTGAAGAGAAAATTGAGGGAGAGAGAGAGAGAGAGAGAGAGAGTGAGAGAGTGAGAGAAAGTGTGTGTGTGTGTGTGTGTGTGTGTTGTTGACTGGTTCCTTAACCAACGGGATGTGAGAGGTAAGGCTGACGTCAAAGGGCCCATTACCGATCGGAGCGAGCTTCCTGCAGGGGTGGTTTCCATGCCACAGGGAACCGCCGGTAATAACCCTCCTCCTACGTTTCAGAGTCTCAGACACACGGAGAGAGACCGAGAGAGACGGGGGGAGAGGATTTATTCCAATCGCTTCGATCAATCGTTTACACTGCTCTAATTCAATCAGGGCGCAACGTCTGCTTCCTATCACCGTTTTTTTTGTCCAAAAAACAACAAACTCAAATGTCAAATGTCTCTCTCTCTCATCCCCTTCCAGTCCGCCGCGTCGGTCCTTCCTTCGCTGGATGTGTTCGGTTCCCCTCGCCCGGCTTTGTGAGTCACACAGGACGCCTGGCCGGTTTGTTTTCGGGGTCAGAGGTTTTTGTGCTCGCATCCTAGGGCAACTGACACGCTGGTCGGTCCATGCACGGCTAACCTGCTCGTGGCGACTAGCCATCGGGGGTACAAACCGACCCACAAAGGACCTGTCTCTCTAGGCTACATGCTACATGCTCGGCTAACCCCGCTACTAACACCGGCGTATGACCCACAATGGATCACACACGCCGCGAACACCGCGGATTGGGTAGCAACGCACAAAAGGATCTATCTAGGCTACATGCTACATGCATGGCTAACCCAGCGAGCGAGCCTGTGGGATTGTGTGCGCGACCCACAA
The DNA here is from genome assembly GCA_027122695.1 of Merluccius productus. Lineage (NCBI taxonomy): Eukaryota > Metazoa > Chordata > Actinopteri > Gadiformes > Merlucciidae > Merluccius > Merluccius productus. Next base: position 2,152,800 of record JAOPJI010000135.1, read on the forward strand.
AGGACCTGTCTATCTAGGCTACATGCTACATGCATGGCTAACCCGCTAGCAACACCGAGGGGTTGTGTGCGCGACCCACAAAGGATCTGTCTGTCGAGGCTACATGCTAAGGGGAGGGAGTTTGGGCGTGCCTGTCCGACCCCCGTCGCTACGTTGCTAACAGGGTCGCTAACATAACATAACATAGCGGTAACATGGCCGACATCGAAAAAAGGGGGGAAGGAAACGCTCCGTGAGTCAAGTGTTCCCAACGTGTGACCCGCATTTTTAGGTCATGGGATTTTCAATGTACTTTTTTTTGTGAACGTACGCGCGCATGTATGCATATGTATGCGGATCAGGCGGTCCTGGAGTTCGGCGGGGGGGGGGGGGGGGGGGGGGGGGGGGGGGGGGGGGGGGGGGGGGGGGGGGGGGGGG
>JAOPJI010000135.1:2171782-2188913 GCA_027122695.1 Merluccius productus
GTGTGTGTGTGTGTGTGTGTGTGTGTGTGTGTGTGTGTGTGTGTGTGTGTGTGTGTGTGTGTGTGTGTGTGTCTCTTTTCAAAGCACTTGACACAGTGCCAGGACAATGAATGTGAAGGTGGTAGTGCTATCAATGCTGTCCTCCAAATGAGAATCTGTCAAATCAAAACAAGCCCCTTCCTTTGTGCTGCCATGTCTAGGCCTCCTCATCTAGGGAGAGAGCTCGTGTGCAAGGAAAGCAAGAAGAACTTCAAAGCCACCGTAGCCATGAGCCAGGATTTTCCACTGGGCATCGAGTCGTAAGTACTTCCTCTCGCTGTTTGGATCGTTTCATGCTAATGTTTTTTCCACGCATTTGAATATGTCCGGGGATAAAAAATAAAAAAAAAGCCAGCAACCTTGAGATTAATAATTCATGTCAGGAAGCCGGCAGTCACCGGGTAAATATTTCACTGTTTTCGTAACAAGAATAGGAGCCTCAATTACTCACCATGTAATGTCGTGTACCACATAATCACAACGGATGGAAATAATGTCAAACGTTTATTCTACATATGTTCTTTCATACTTGATACATTGCTTTTATGTTTTTCAGGTTACTGAATGTTTTGGAGGTGATCGCTCCATTCAAGCACTTCAACAAACTCCGAGAGTTTGTGCAGATGAAACTCCCTCCGGGGTTCCCGGTCAAGCTCGGTATGTGGCGGTATTTGGGCCTTCCAGAGCATCCGCCGCGGCGGCGCTAGAGTTAACCACAGCAACAAACAATCACTGTTTTCCTCATTTGCGCTCTCTCTCTCTCTCTCTCTCTCTCTCTCTCTCTCTCTCTCTCTCTCTCTCTCTCTCTCTCTCTCTCTCTCTCTCTCTTTTTCCCCTCAGACATCCCCGTCTTTCCCACCATCACAGCAACCGTCACCTTCCAGGAGTTTCGCTACAGTGAATTCGAAGATTCGATTTTCTCCATCCCTGCGGAGTACAAGGAAGATCCCAGTCGTTTCCCGGACCTCTGATGTGACTCGCGTCCTGTCAGCACTTCGAGGTCCCCGGTGGATAAGGGAGGGGAATAAAAACCGGGGGCCGAGATGCGAACTCTCCATAAAAGGAAATGACCAGCTACTGACATTTTTTTGTTTTCAAGAAGCATCTTTGCGATTTGTTTTAAAGGGAAATGAAATCTCTGTTGACCAGTTATTGTCCGTTAGGTCCAAAGAACGTCAATGCAAAACAAGATTTTATCGTACTGTACTACCTTATTTAACATGTAGGTACGTATAAGCAGCGTGTTTTTAGAGGTTTGACACTAGTCTCGTATTTCACTTTTTATGTTCACCATTCGAACGGTTTAACCACTGCTCTGTGCTGCTATCCTCTCCCGTGGAAGTTGTCAAAGAAGACCCACTCTGATCTCTTTGGCCTTGTTTCAAGAATTGAAATTTGTCCGGTCTACTTCTGGCGCTTGGGAGGACCCATTTAAAGCATTTAAATTTCGTCTCTGTTCCTCTGACAGAGCACCGTTTTCTTTTGAAGGACTCACTCAAACACTACATACATCCTATAGCTATATTATATTCCAATAAGCTTAACTTTTTGTTGTGTAAATAATGTACAATATACTCAGAGGAACTACACTGTGTAGCAATACATTTACAAGTACTTCAGAATGTTTTTAAATCAGGGGGGCGGGGGGAGTTTGGCATAAAACTACATTCTTACAGTTTAATACCCAAGCCTTTTCTTCCAGTACAGGAGTCTTATCTCCTGTGTCTTCAGGTTTGCTTATGTTACCTCTCGGCTGTCTTGACGTGTTTGTATGGATTCGGTTGTGCGTGTGCGTGAGTGGATTGTAAACGTATTAACGGGGGTTTGTGCGTGTATGAACCCAGATGCAATAACAGAAGAACCTGTTGTAATATCACTGCACTGATATTTGAAGCATGCCCTGGCTATGTCGTCCCGTTGGATAAATACATTTTTAGAAGTATGTGCTATCTTACTAAAGAAACTAAATATTGTGAAACATTTCATGCCTTTTAACAACGTCAAGGCTGTTACCTTGACGTTAGCCCCATAACTCTTTAAAATGCATTAACTTAAAGAATATCTCAATTGTCAAGACTGGAAATAGTTTCACCTTTTCAGATGTCTCATCTAAAATGTACCCAAGCTTTATTAACTTGACACCCCTTTAAATAAAGCACCAGCACATTTCAAATTATTCCTAATGACTACATGAAGTTAAATGCATGTTTTATTAAGTCTACCGCTAACCCCTGCAGAGGCTTTTTTTTTCAAAGCAAAAACAACCCGGTATCCCTTGGCAGGCTTTATTATACAAAACCAATGATAAAACATTTTCCAACGTCCACAAGCATAGCCAGCAACACTGATTAGATGGGGGGGGAGAAGTTGTAGCACTACACAACAAAGGCTCTGCAATACTTCACCATGTCACAGCAACTGAAAACGCATGTGATCACAAGCTCAAGAACAAAAACGTAAATAGCAAACTACAGTTCAAGATTACATCTGAGGAAAACGTATAAGGGCTACTTGTGGAAAATGTCAGTATATTCGTTAAATTTGAACCTATATAGAAATGACAACAATCTCGCTTTTTATACAGTCGCTGAACAGTAGTCCGTCCGTGTGAGAAACGGCGATAACATTTCGAGCACAATTCACATTTGACTTTTCATTTCACAAGTGGGAGGGAACAAAAACACAATGACAACCTGTGCCGACAACAAACATAAAAGGGGGCGGGGGTCGAAACACAGTGCCAAGTCGCTAAGGCACTTACAGCTAGGGTAACGCTCAGTCGCTGACTTCCATGTCGTCTTCATGGAGGCCGTCGTTGCCGTTGACCTTGGCGTGCTTGCGCCCGGTGCCATTGCTGTGGCCGTCCACTGAATGAGGCGACATGGCGGAGTCGTCCGAATCCTTCCTCTCTTTGTCACTGTCATAGCCTTGTTCCTCCTCGTCATAATTCCTTGTGATCTGCAAGTTGAGGGGGGAAGGGAGGGGGGGGCGGAGATTGCATTTACAATTGATGAAAAACAAACAGGGGAAATAGGGAAATATTGGTATATATAATCGCAAACCTTTACATCGCCTTTTTCTCCATCGGATTTCCTCTCTCGTTCCCGCTCCCTTTCCTTGTCTTTGTCCCGGCTTTTCTTCTTCTTACTGGCGGATCGTTCTCGTTCCTCGCGGCTGCGGTCTTTGTCACTCCTGCGATCTCTGTCTCGCTCCTTGTCCCTCTTCTTCTCCTTCTTGTGTCTAAATGGGACGTGAAACACGCACGTTACGGGACTGAAATGCCCCCCCGAACTACCGATTGAACGGGGCTTGAAATGCGCAAAGACGAAAGACTGCAGCAGCGGCGAGTGATCGACAGGAGGACCCACCTCCTGGGAGACTGCGACCTGGAGCTCTTCCTTTTAGGGGACCGCTTGGGAGATCGGCTGGCACTGTGACTTTTCCTGCGCCTCCTGGATTACAGAAATAACAGGAAAAAAAAACAGGAAATTAGGCGACTGGAGGAGGGGGTCATCTAGCGGACTCCATTTGGTGACACCGGAGCTGTTCTTACCGCGTGCTCACACTGCGAGATCTCCTGCTCGTGCTGTAGCTTTTTGGCGGCGTTTTTGATCGCCTTCGCCCCGACTCCTCCTTCTTTCTGTCGCTGTGAACGAGATTCAGCGGGTTACGCGGTGCGAGTCACATCGGCGGAGTGGGAATGCAGTAAAAAGCGAGTGAGGGACAGGAGTCCTACCGGGATCTGCTACGAGATCTTCGTCCTCGCTCTCTGGAGTGGGACCTCCTGGAACGCCGGGGGCTTTTGGAGCGCCTCCTAGTCCTGGAGTTGGAGCGTCGCCTCGACCGGCTTCTGGACCGCCTGTAAGCCAAGCAACATAAGGGCTTGTGTATATAATAGCGTTTTTTTCTGAGCATCGCCAGCATTTTTTTTCCCCCTAGTTGTTCCCAATGAGGAGATGTATGTGTATGTGGCAGAATTTGGCCACCCAGAGCAACAAGGCGTCACCCAGCGTCTTTTTTTCAGGCGCTTTGACTTTTTTTGTGCGGCTGCTCTGAGCGCTTCTAGAAAGGGCGCTGGTGTCGCTCCTTTTCAGACAACCAATCATATATTAGATGGGGCAGGACTTATCAATCTTGTGACCAAGAACATGGAGGGGAAGCTTGTTCTGGCCGTGTGTCTAACGAGACAGAGACAGAAAAGTCTCTCTTTTTCTGTGCTGCCAGACATTTCCTAGAAAGAATTATAGATTAAATCGACCATGGAAGTAATCGTTAGTGAGAGCCCTAGTTCGGACCCTGTTCTACAAACAGGCCAAGAGTCCACATCTGAAAGATGTTATCAGTACATGTTATACTGTTTCTAGAGCCTTTATGTGTGGACTTGAAGGAACAGTCGCTATAGACATCAGTCTCTTCACTACCCTTGTGTTTTTGCCCAAACAAAATCAGGTCAAAATACGTGCTGTACATGACGGTTGGCGTTTTAGTCCATATTACAGTAGATGCTCACCTATGACGTGAACGTGATCTGGATCTCCTCCTCCTGGACCGGGAGCGGGATCGCGAATGCTTCTTCTTGCTCTCCTTATCTGCAGCAGAACCATAATATACGCAGACATTACGCATTCATTCATACATGTTTTATACAAGCGTTAAACAGATTGAGCATTGCAGAAAAGGTGAATGGGCAACTGAACTGCCTGGACGAGACATTGTGCCGTTCCCCCCCCCCCCCCCTATCGACCCTATCGACTTACTTCCAGGCTCGATGGCAGCAGAGATGAGGGACTGGGCTTCTCTCACTCGCTTCATAGCCTCTTCAATCTCTTTGTTGGCTGCGTCAGCTTTCATGCTCGCATTCATATTCATGCTTACTGCCATGGGATTGAGTCTAGACATTCAAAGATTGTGATGAGTGCAGAATAGGGAAAAGCGATACGCAGAGGATTTGCGTAAAAAGTAAAAACCTAAAGCTTGTTAATACTCAATTAGCTCACTGGTGACACGACTAGTGAAAAATTCAGGCCTCACTCTTGAAGTGATGATCCCTATAATAATTTCACCCAACCATGCATTACTTACTTTGGATCCGTCATGAATTTTAGAAGCTGATCGGCAGCCTGTAAGGAGACAATAAGTTAAGAGATATGAAGTTTGTTATGATATAATTCATGTAATCATCTCAGGTTGCCTGTGCTTCCTCCGGGAACACTTCACCTGGGGATTCATGTTGGGACCAGGAAATCCAAAAGCAGCCATTGCATCCATGTTCGGACCGCCAAAAGGATTCCCTCCCATCTGGGACAAAATAAATTAAATTCAAAAATAAAGAGTATGAGAGTGAGAAACTTTGGTTTCCTCGTCATCGTTTCTCCCTCCGTATGTTTTTTGTCTCTTCTGTTGAACGCACTACATCAACAACATATTGCGCTGGAACAAATACACAATTAAAATAGAAAGTAACACCTAAAAAACATACACACAAAAAATAAATCACAACTTAATAGTTTATCAAATTAGTGAAGTTTATTTGTTATATCTCCTTACTTCAACTACAGTTAGTAGTGCTTCTGAAAAAGTGCAACACAAACTACACACTGCTGTTTTTTTCAAAATGAAATGAAACAACCTGCTACTGTATCCGCTATCGGCTTTCTATTTGCTGCTATCCAGCTATAAATGGAGGAGTCTCTGTATCTCTGTATCGACTCCGCACTTGGCGGGTGTATTGCTGAGCACCCAAGGAGGTGCGGTGTCGAGTGTGAGCTCTTGAGATCTACGAGACATATTTATTAGCAGTGTATCGAGAGGGGGACCCCTATAAACTGTTACACGGCCTGCTGGGTACAGCTCGCTCTCCGTCGCTCGCTACAGTATATCCAAGAACAGATGAAGATAGAGAGACCAGAGATGTTACATTGTAGGCATTGCAGGTGTGTGTTGCTCAGGACCCAAGGAAGCAGCGTCGAGTGTGAAGACGTTTGGATGAGAGATTCTCGACAAAGCTGCAGGCAGCAATGCCGTAGGCTGCAGCAATCGGGGCCCCTTCTGAACATGCACGTTTTGAACGGACACCGCACTACACTAGTGTACCGAATGAAGCTATGGACCTGCAAGGAGGAAGCTTAGCGGGGTCTTACTTGTGGATTGGGCATTGGATTGGGTGTTGGAAGAAGTCCCCCTCCAGGTAGAATTCCAGCTACAGCATTTGCTGGCGCCAACAGTGACAAAGCTTTAGCCTCATCTGGGATAGAGCCTACACAAAAACCAAACAGGCATTAGACGACGTAGGGGACTTCCACATCTACATCCAAGTACTCAGGAGACATTTCGGGGAGGAAAAACAAAAGGCTTCACATTCATTTAATTTTCTGTATTCTTTTTTTTTTTTTTTTTTTGCAAACAACATGGTTACCCTCTAGATCTGAGAGGAATTCCTTTAAAATGTCATTTTTAATCATTGCAGTAGCATAACTATTGCTGGGAAATTTCACACTACTCCAATGAACACTGCCAAGAGTATATCACCTGAACATGTTTTTTAAGTCATGAACCAAACGTTATCAAGCATAGCGGCTTCTCCAGTTGGTTGTGCCCTCAATTTTCATATTGATGTTTACTGAAACAAGCGACTCACGTGGGCGGCATCGCTACTAAAAGCACACAGAGAAAAATCGAGATAGACAAAAAAAGAGAATTTCAGGGATTTGGCAACAACACTTGACAGGCTGTTCATACTCACCCAAAGCATCAATATCAAAAGATTAAGATAAGCACTTAACACGAAATGAAAATTAGATTGCGGTCATGTGTCTGCTGTCCACTAGGATTGTAGTCACCTTACCTGTCACTGCATCACCTGACTAAGCTATATGTAGAGGCTGGACAATTGCACAGCCGTTCCATACAAAAATGTACGTACATATTTTTGCAATTTGGTGTTGAAAGCGGCCCAACATAGTGAAGCAAACCTTAAAGCCCCTAAAAGTCGCAGAGAGATATTACACAAAACCCAAACTCAAATTAAAATCTTTTGATATTCTCATTCACAGAACACACAAACACCCTGATAACAGACACACAACAATGACAACATTTAAAACAAGAGAGAGAGAGAGAGAGAGAGAGAGAGGGAGAGAGAGAGAGAGAAAGAGAGAGAGAGAGAGAGAGAATTTTGTTGCAGGAGACAAAACTGTTGGGTGGTATTTTCAGCGGGTTCTGGTATACAGGACTGGCTGAGCCAGGAAAAAGAACTGTAAAACACAACAACAACAACAAAAAGACCTTGTTAAGAGAATTGCACTAACATTGTGTCATGTCAGGTAGGCATCTACGATGAATGAGATAATTTGGAAAGTTGACAATTTAATTTTCTGCGCTAAATGTTCCCAATGTTATGCTCCATTACAAGCTGCTGCCATTCCGCCTTTAGTGTCCTCAGCAAGATGGTGCATGAAATAAGCTGACACGTTGTTTACTATTTCAGTTGAAATCAGTTTTGCATAGTTTGTTAGGTTATCGTGATCGCTGCATTGCCACTATTGCCATTATTTGACGGTCTATGTATTTGTCCTTAGCGAACACGCTAGCTTCACTGGCCACCGAAGTGCTTCATTGCTTTTCTGTTTGATTGTGTAGACTGACCATTGGCTCATAGGCTCTTCTTCAACACCCACCCTATCTCATACAGTCTAAAATACCTTGAAAAGAAAAAACATGAGAAAGAGAGAGGGAGAGAAAGAGAAAGAGAGAGAGGGATAATTCAGAAAATGCATAGAAGACACAGAGAGGGAGGGGAGGGGGCTTGAATGCTCGCTGGCCTTTTGAAATTGTCTACAATCCCCTGTTGGCAGGTAGAGGACCACTTTCAGCCATCAACGAGGGGGTTGCTTTTGCCTTCTCCACTACAAAAGTCACACACACACACGTGCGCGCACACACACACACAAACAAATAACAGAGAGAAGTTTAACACAGGATAGTCCAAAATGGGGGGGGGGGGGGAGAAATAAAATGCATGGTTAAGCATGTACACACACATCTGTTCTGAGTGCATTTGTCTCGTTATCTGCGGCACGCACGGCTCGGGAAAGATCACATTCTAGTCTGTGATGCACACTTTGGACTCCTGTATTGTTGAAAATGTGCTTTTCCAAGCCAGTTATCATGAAATCTGCATTTACATACAAAATAACTGGTTATATGGTTTTCACTAGGACACAGTATACCAAACATCTTAGAGTTAAGAATTCTGCATTCAACACCTCAGGCCTGGGATTATGAAGATCTTATGATCAGGTCGTATTGTAATCCCACCATGTCAAGTGACACAAGTTGCTTAAAACGACAAGTGGGATGGTTCAAAAAAACAAGGCTTTAAGGAAGTGCCCCAGAGCCCAGGGAACATGGCCATTTGAGCAATCATGGCCATGCCGACATGCACATGAAAAGGACACCAACCTTCTGCAAACGGGACAACAATCAGCGCTCGGTCCACAAAGACGGTGTTGGTCAGATGTTGAGACACGCCGACGGACTCAGGTTGCTGGAACTTTACAAAGCAGACCCGTGACGTCACCGGCATAGGGGAGTCACTATTGCGAGAAGAGGGAAGATATATATATATTTAATGTATTGAAACATGAGAATATGATCATCTGAATGATCCCACTTTGCATCCTAAAAGTCCTCGATTACTAAATGGATATTTGCTTAACAATCAACACTGTGTTGTGTCATTTACCACCCTATTCAAACGTTTCCCTGGATTTATAGACAAATTAATGTCCTACAATGTACATCATTTGACATTTATTTGGCGTGGGTGTGCATTAATATAATCATTTCCATTATGGCACTTTAAGATATCCAAGAAGGCTCCATCACTATGGCATGCATAGACTACTAATGGCCCATCCTCAGCCTGGCCAGCAGGCAGAACCCCAAGCAATGTAAACACCATGTGTTGTTGGTATAGTAGGCATAGTAAAATAGGTTAAATGACATTAAACATGTTTAATGCAGCCATGATGCACAAAACTAAAATTAAAACCCCCCAGCAGCGATGACTAGACCTCAGCTCCTCCAAAGTCTCTGGACTGAGGAAGGCCAAGCATCATCGATCAGCCCTATACATTATTTACCATAGCAATTACACCATGAATCTATCACCTCTGGTAGCTTGGGGTGATTTAATGGTTAAATTTGACGTTTGGATTAAGGAGGAAAGAAAAGGGTAGAAATCAGTGCATTGAGTTAGGTTAGAGAGATGGCCATGGCACACGTTGAGGTCCAGGTTCTCGGCTGGACGTGAGGAGGAGATTGGAGAAGAAAAGCAACAGATAACGCCATCTCTCAATGCACACGATAGGGTCAATAAAAAGGGCCAAATGTGCATTCAATTAAAAAAATTAATGTTTTTAAATAGAAATAAAGAAAACGAAAGAAAAAAAATAAGCCACATTTCACGAACCCATCATCACCTAAAACGCCGAGAACCAGTTTTCGGGTAAGAGTTACGCAATCAACAACAACGACAACACGCTAGCACAGCTTAGGTTCACCCGTTTCAACGACGACGAAACGTTGACGCCAGAGCGTTTGAACGTGAGAGACAACAAGACAGACAGACACACAAAAACTAAGCATATTAAAACATTTTAACACGTTAAACTTACTCCGGTGGAAACAACTTCAGCTCTTCGACGATTCCCAGAAAGCCGAACAGCATTCGCATTTGCTCGGACGTTGTGCTCGGCGACACATTCGTCACCTGGACAACCTTCGTGGAGTAATTCATTTTTTTGTTTTCTTTCTCTCTATTAAAAAACAAACACCACCCAGAAAAATGACAGCCGAGAAAGGTCAGATCAACATAGCTGCAGACTATGGAGGGGGTTGTATTGTGGTGGTGGTGGGTGGGAAACCAGCTACAAAGACTCCGCCACCATATTGATAACCCCGGTGGCTACTGCGCATGCGCCGTGCAGCTGCAGTGACGGGGGTCGCTGGATGGATGGTGACCACGTCGTTTAGGTAGGGCTGTAAATTATATTATACTTTAGGTCTGTGCTTGCAAAGCCCTTCGTGTAGTATTTTGTTGAGGATGGGGATGCTTCACATACACTACTCCCACGCAGATAAATGACCATAAATGACCATAACAAACAGTGGTCATCCGAATGTGGATATGGGTCATTGCTTGAGATGCACAGTGCGGTGTGGTGGTCATCATCATTAATGGCTACTTTATTATTGTATGCTCTGTAAGTATAATAAGGTGGCCTTGTCAGTGTGCCTCCTTCTGGATACTCTGGTTGAATTGCTACCACGTCAGACCACAGTTGCACCGTTGACTAGCCTTAAACTAACCAACTCTGTAAAGTTAGTGTACTTCAGGACAGGGGGGGGGGGTATGGAGGCCTACGTGCATTGCCTATGCCTACTAATGAGTTTATTCCCAAACATGAAGGACTGGAAGGTGCAAAACCACTGTTTTTACTAATATTGTTGTTGAGTCACACATCAACCAAATATGAAAACATTGATATCAATATAGTACAAAATATATCTATAAATACAGTTAAAAAAATATTATTTATAATAATATTCTTATTAATATTAATTATATAATATATGTGTATATATTGCTCATTGATGTTTTCTTTGTACACATTTTGGGACCATATAAGCCTTTTGTATTTGCGTGATGTCATCAAGCATATATTTGAAATTTGAAAACATTCTAATTCCTTGCTATGGACTCAGTCAGAGAAACATGACCGCACATACCACACACATTATCGCCGACATTATCACAAACATCACAAACATCATCACCCAACACTTGCTGAGAAGAGAGTTGCTTATCATTGCTTTTTTATTATTATTTTACCTGTGGTTTTTTTGTATGACTGAAATGTCACTGTCACGTAATACGGCCCCCGGAGCAGGTAATATGAATGTTCTTCTTTACATGAATATAAAGTACAATTAGCCTTGGAATGCAGTTTTATATTGATCTCATTAAAGTACTAGCAACATTTTTCTGGCCTATAACTATGAAATATATGTTGTAATAGTACTCCCCATTGCAATACAACAATTCAAACAACGGTAGAGATGGCTGTTTTGGTTTACTCCTAATCTCAGGTCGCCCCCCTCCAACTCCTCACCACCCGGATTACTTCATTGATTTCAATGAAGATTTCCATTTCAACGTCAACGAGTTTGGGGCCATCTGGTTCCTGAACAGTGGTGACGATGAGGAGAATGAGGGCCATCCTGTCATCCCTCCCTTTGGCTACATACCCCCTGTGGAGGAGGATGACTATGACACGGACGATGAGGAGGACGAAGATGAACGCAGCGATGTTTTTTTCAGCAACAGCGACGATGAGTATGATGAAGGGGCCTCGCGCGACACGGATGACAGCGAGTTCACCGAGGACTCGGAGGATGACTTTGAGAGCGAGGACTCTGGGTACAGTAGCGATTTTTCCTCCGAGGAAACCCCAGGGAGCTCCAGGTCCTCCTCTCCTCAGGTAGTCCCATGGGCCCTCCACACCTGGGCGAGCAATCCCCGCTTCCTCCCTGCATGCAGCAACGTGCCCCACACGGACCCTCTTGCTTTCCAGGAACAGCTGAACTCCTGGTGCATGATGATGAGTGGTGATGGTGGTGGTGCACCATCCTTCGCTTCACACCTCCTTGCACGTTGCGGTCGGGGCCCAGACGAGGCCTTTGGTGAGGCAGGGGAATCCAGTGACGGGGTCCCACTGAATAAGAGGCGTCGCTCAGAGTCTAGTGACTATTATGGGGACTCCTCCACATCTGGATGTAGCTCCTCCAGAAAGAGGAACTGGGAAGACGACAGTGACAGTGAGCACATCGCCCCAAAGAGGCAGAGATGGTCTGACAGCGACTCTGACTGAACAGCAATTCGACCTTTGACTGAGCGGTTTTTCCCCAGACCTTGAGCCGACCTTGAGCCCTCTTCATCGTGTCCTTATAGGCATCTATTGCAAATAAACAAAAACAATTGTCTTTCTGCATCTGCATTTTTGTCATCACAATTGAGATTCAGCTCATTATGTCGTTGTTCTTTACCATTGCAATACAATTGTTTTTGGAATTACAATATGGACATTACAAAGATGTCTATCCGTATCACATGACATTTCTTAGTCCCTAGCCAGCAGTTGTGATTTATACATGAAGTACTTGTTGAAGTCACGTGCCATCCATCCTTTAATTAAGGCAATAACCAGCAGAGGTCGCCCAAGCATTCCCACAAAATGACGTTGTTTTTTTTAAATTAACGAACAATAGTACACGTCAAGAATAGTTAATATGTAGTGTATACTATAGTAGTACATGTTAAACTTCATATGCAATACAGAAAGTCCCCTTGTGGAATGTGAAATGATTGTCTCCCAAAAACCTTTTTTTTTTTTTTTGTTTGTTTTTACAATACATTGAGCCGTACAGCAGCACAAATGTCATCAAAACAGGCAAAAGTAAATACATGAATGAAATGATGATGATTAGATGTAGGCCTATTGCGTATTGATTGAAAAAAATAGGCCTATGTATATATAGATAACTTGATATTCATCTGAAATTGTAGATTATTGCCTTTATAAATACAGTAGGCCCATTTCTATTGTGTTGATGTTTTTTTTCACGGGCAAATCTAAGATGTTGGCTATCATGATATTAAAGACTAATAGTTATGTCATTCTGTCTTATAGGACAGAATGACATAACAACAGAGAGGGATAACCATACATGACTGCCTTATAGTGCTAAAATCATATATTACAATTGTTTTCGCAACTTGTGGCTCGTGGTGGGTATATGGATTTATCCTTTATGCATTGCTAATATTTCGTCACAATTTAAGTACAACAGCATTGGCCAGATTAGGGTCACAGATTTGGGGATTACATCTAAGGACATTCTTTACTTTGATTTTAGGTAACAGTGTGGGCAAAACTGTATTGAATGGCAATATTGGAAGTATAATATAATCACTGAAATAAATCTAAAGATCAATCAGTGTAAGCTTGTGTAAGCTATTTTTAGAAGGTCTTACATACACAAAAGTAGGCCTATCACATCTATCACATTGTCAGTCGATGGTTTCATTTGGTTTGGTTTGGTTACATCCAAAATAACAATAACAATCAAAACCCTTTAACCACAGCTAACCTTGTACATGATTAGTCACAGGTTTAGAGCTCAAAACCTGTGCTTTAGGGGTCCATTCACAACCTTGTTCGGGTCAGACACGGTGCCCTTTATTGCTAATAGTGTTATTATTTCCAACAATGTAGCTCTTGTCCTCTCTTTATGTTGACATAATCCTCATACCTGGATTATGGTTGTAATGAGACGAGCAACTGTGAGCTCCCTGTGTTTCGCAACGAAGAACAAATAGACAAATTAAATCCAACGACTATTTATAATGCCAATCTCAAACTAAATCCAATACATGTTTATTTTGGTCCTATAGTTATTAGTGTTTGATTTTCAAAGTACAGCATGCTTTCTTAAACACTCATTCTTATTGCTATGCTTAAAAGGAAGCTCCATAATGTTATACTGATTCCATTTTGAAATGATTACACTTTTAAACCAGTTGTATAAAATTCATGTTTTTAATATTTATTTTTTTAATTCATATTTTTTTTAATTTTCACGTTTTTTGTAAGCTAAAATATTACTATTATACTGGCTACCCATCTGCATAACTCATAACATCACGCGTGTTATTGCCACACATTTGCCAGATTGAGTTCTAACTTGACGTGAAATGTTTTATAATTCCAGTCGGCCAATGAGTCAGCTAGAAAAGGATATTGGCACAAAGGAATTTGTGTTCACCGTGCAGTGTGATTGGCTGGCGGGGTGGGTTACAGCACAATGGGCAGTCCCTAATACAGGGCTTTCAAAGTATATATGTATATATATACAGGCCTTTATACTTAAATCAGATGGAAAATCAGAGACTTCCATTTCAGAAGTGACCAGACATTTCATTTTGGTCGTGTGATTACACAGGACGAAGCCATGGTTAGCAGGTGAGATTCCTCTTCCTAAATTTGTAATACATTAAATTGACAATAATGGATAGTTTTGAACATTGCATTGCTTGCATAGTGTCATTATCATAAGGTTCTCTATTAAAATGCAACCCACTTTATTGAGCTGCGACTTTGGTTTTATTAGCTGGAAACTTGATTTGATCTTTGTAGATGGTTTTAATTAATCCTTTTTTCCCCCCTGGGGACTTGAAGGCTCGGTGCATTTGCAGCTGAATAGCTAATACTCTTGGGATATTTAAAGGTCATATTGGCCACTTCGACCTTATAGCCATGTTGAGAAAACATGAACTGGGTGACCTGTTAAAAACACAACCTTTCAGTCACAGAGAAATACATTCAACCAGGATGGACTTCTTCTCATGCTTGAATGCTTGTGTCCTCTTGACATTTTAGATTTGAACATCCAGCGGGAAGCTACAAAAAGATTTTCGAGACTTGTGAAGAGTTGTCTGAGCCTCTTCCAGCAACAGTCATCGGTGTGTAGGCATCTTCTAGCTGTCATTTCTTTTCAAAACTTGTGTGTGTGATAAACATTTTTAGACAAACCATAAAAGAGCCCTATTTTGGATACATAGCTGTATCCAAAATACTGCGTGAAATGTTCAATTGTATTCAATGAAATGTCTGAAATTTCTGTTGCTGTTCCCCACAACTTGTGAATGATGTTGCCGTTGGCATATTACAGGTAGAATTCCTCCCTTCCTGAGAGGGAGTCTTCTGCGCTTAGGACCTGGTCTTTTTGAGGTTGGAGATGAGCCTTTCTATCACCTGTTTGATGGCCAGGCACTCATGCACAAATTTGACTTCAAGAATGGACAGGTCACCTACTTCAGAAAGTAAGACTATAGTGACTTTTATAGTTACGCACTGGATGCTGGTGATTAAAACCAATGAATACTAATGCACTCTTATTCCTTCTGATGTCTACATCTACATCTAGGTTTATCAAAACGGACGCTTATGTACGAGCCATTACAGAGAAGCGCGTGGTCATCACCGAGTTTGGCACCTTTGCTTATCCCGATCCCTGTAAAAACATCTTCTCCAGGTGCGTTTTCCTATAGACTCAAATTATTTTCAGAATTGCCAAAAAGGAAGTGGTCATTATTCCAAGTACAGAAGAGAATAATTATCATTAAAACCAAGAATCTTGCATCTTTGTCCCCGTAATTCACTTCTATATCTTACCGTTATGAATACTTTGTTTTGCAGGTTTTTTTCTTACTTCAAGGGTGTCGAGGTGACAGATAATTGCCTGGTGAACGTTTACCCAATCGGTGAGGACTTTTATGCGGTGACAGAAACCAACTACATCACTAAGGTCAACACAGATACTTTGGAGACGATGAAAAAGGTGAAACACTATGAAGGCGTTCCATTGTCCTTTAAACACAGCTGCTCTTTATAGTCTACACTGGGATTAAGGATTAAGGATTATGTGTTACTTGCGATACCTTATCTGTTGCCAGAATAACATGAAGCCATTTTCACAAATGGAAATTATACTAAAAGTATTTTTATTCCCATGAAGGTTGATTTGTGCAACTTTGTCAACGTCAACGGAGTGACCGCCCACCCCCACATTGAGAGCGATGGAACGGTGTACAACATTGGAAACTGCATGGGGAAAGGGGCAACACTGGCCTACAACATTGTCAAGATGCCCCCAACACAGAAAGGTTGATCTTGTTGCTGTATTCATTCATTTAAGCCATATATGCGTTTTTTAGAACGTTTTCTGTGTTATGTATTGCAGTCTTTGAATACTTCAACAGACATTAAACAAAGTTACCAACAATCATTGCTTACATGAATCAAAACTCTGCTTTCTCTGCCTCTCAGATAAATCTGATTGCGTTGAGAAGTCCAAGGTGGTGGTTCAATTCCCCAGCGCTGAGAGATTCAAGCCTTCCTACGTGCACAGGTGTGTAATACCTGCATTACACACACACACACAGTTCACAGGACGTCGTGTCTCACGGTCAATTTCTTATATTTGATCTTTTTTTTAATCCCAGCTTCGGCATGTCTGAGAACTACTTTGTCTTTGTGGAGACGCCGGTGAAGATCAACCTGCTGAAGTTCCTCAGCGCCTGGAGCATCCGAGGCTCCAACTACATGGACTGCTTCGAGTCCAACGAGACCCTTGGGGTAAGAACCAACAAAAATCCATTCTCCACCGGTCGTTCGTGTTTTGGGTTGTCCTGTGTAGCGAGGGCCAATACGTCTTCATCCTAGATGGTATGCTTTGGGTTCACAGACATGGTTCCACATCGCCAAAAAGGAGCCCGGAGAGTACATCGACCACAAGTTCAGGGCGGCAGCCATAGGCCTTTTCCACCACATCAACACTTACGAAGACCAGGGCTTCGTCGTGGTGGACGTGTGCGCATGGAAAGGGTAATCAATGGAATACCTAGATGACATTCATTTGTGCGTTCTCAACCTTTCGACTGGTAAAAACCCTAAATGACCTAAGGTTTCTCTTCTGAAATCATTTTTTAAAAAATCTTCATTCAATTTTTTGGCTTTTTGTATCCGTGTGCTGCAGTTTTGAGTTTGTGTACAACTACCTCTGGCTGGCCAATCTGCGCGCCAACTGGGACGAGGTGAAGAAGGCGGCCATGATGGCCCCACAGCCGGAAGTGCGCAGATACGTCATCCCCTTAGACATTCACAAGGTCGGTCACTCAAAGCTATTCATTGACGGGAAGAAGGGCCACAACGTCGTCCATGTCCGGGAACCAATACATTAACGGTTCTCTCCTCATGCTGTTCTCAAACCATGTCAGGAGGAGCAGGGGAAGAACCTAGTCAGCCTACCCTACACCACGGCCACAGCGGTGATGCACTCCGACGGGACCATCTGGTTGGAGCCCGAGGTGCTGTTCTCGGGGCCCCGCCAAGGTACCCACACACACACACACACACACACACACACACACACACACACACACACACACACACACACACACACACACACA
>JAOPJI010000135.1:2193378-2216375 GCA_027122695.1 Merluccius productus
CACACACACACACACACACACACACACACACACACACACACACACACACACACACACACACACACACACACCCCTCAAAGAGTTATAGGCGCTGGACCAGTTGCATCACTGAACACTGCGGCAGCACAACGGCTGCGTCGCTACAACCACGGTCATGCGCTGCTGCCTGAAAAGAAATATTTGTCTCGCCCACTTGTCTTGATTATTCTAGCCGTGTAGACGAGGCATCTCACCTAGGAGGTACCACATGCTATCCGTTTTAGTCGTGTCCATCAAACAATAGACCTGTATCAAAACAGTCTTATTTTAGACTGGGCCCCAGCAGCGCTGTTGACTGCACCTCTCAAACGAACGAAAGCGCAGCAGGTTGTTTTTTTGTGTTTTTCTTTTGTCTGTATGTGTTAGAAGAGACGAGGGAGAGGCGTGGTCGATGCAAGCATAAGGTGGAGGAGGAGGACGGTGGGGTCAGTTGGTCTCGTAGGTGGAGAGCAGAGCGGCGTCCACGGGCTCCATGCACGAGGGGCAGGTGAAGGAGCGCATGAGCCAGTCGTCTATACAGTCCATGTGGTAGATGTGCATACAGGGCAGGAACCTGATGGGGTCCCCGTACTCAAAGTCCATCATGCAGATCACACACCTGGGGAGACATCGGAAAGCACAAAACAGCGGATTAGACTGCAGCTCAGGCACAAGACAACGGCCGATTTACACAGGGATAGCTAAAATTGTGTACACAAAAAAAAACAACGAAAAAAGCTCACTCTCTGATCTTTTTCTCAGAGCCATCTTGGCCTCCGTCGTACACGCCCTTGGGGAGGTGGTGAATGAGGCCGATGCGCTGTGCGATGCGGATCTGCTCTTCTTCCGTCAGCTGGGTGGCCAGGCGAGTCTGACTGGGGGTGGGATGGTACATCGGCATGTTGGCCTGCTCCTGGAAAACAAAAGGGAGAGGGACACCCGTTTCATATGTTCAGTTCGTGTTGCAAAAATGGTATACAATGGTATACAAATGACAACTTTTTGGGGAGCCCTATTCTCCCTCTAGAATAGCCTATGGGACAATGACAACACAGCGCCAATACAACACCGAAGACATTTGTTTTCGACTGGAAAATTAGGCACGAATACAGATTTTTGCAGGGACGGCGTCACACCTGATAAGGCGGAGGGGGCTCCAGGTCTGGATCCGGCCCTTCACCATAACTCGCCCGGTCTGACTGGGAATCGTGAAGCAAAGATATATCGTCCGAGGTGGGAGATTTGAGACAGTTGCCCATATCTCTCTTTTCGCAGTCTGCAGGCTTGAACGGCGACTACTACCTGTCTGGTGGGGCTGTGGCTGAACTTGCTGTCTGGGACCGACTTATTTGGCCTCAAATTGTTGGTACTCGGATCCCGGTTATAATCTTAAAAACGGTCAGCATCCACGTACGAGAAGAGGTCATGTGCATTGTATCGTACACAGCAATGAGTGCGTCGGGTTGTCCAAGCGGTGGCCTCTCTGCTCCGCTAACTACGGGTGGACATTGTACACAGATCAGCTGAAGGCATCAAAACAAAGAGCGGTTAGCAAGACTGGCTAGCTTAGCCACTTCGGCGACTTCCTCGATAAACAAAGCTCATGCTTCCGCGGAAATCAAATTGTGAGACGATGCATTCACTTCGTCGGCATCGGTACTGCTAAACAACACGGGTGTGGCCGTCGGGCCGTGCGGACATCCTCTCCGCTACGCGAATAACGACCATAGATTACGGTTTGTTTTCCTCGCTAGCCTGCTAGCTCTTCCGACCCGATGACATGACGGGCGACTGGTGATGACGTCACGGTCTGCGTTTGTTGTCTGGAATGAGCAAAAACTAGAATGAGCAACATGGCGGATGTGATCTTATAAATATATATAATATAATATAATACTATAACATTATATTATATGATGTGTATTAATATAGGCCTATACCTGTGATTAAAGTCGTATTTAACATTTTAATAAAATGCACAGCCAATAAAAGTGCAACTTGATGACACCTTTATTTGTATTTACAAGTATTGTACACAGAAACAGTTAATTGCATTCCAGTAAATTATGGTACAAACCTTCATGTTTTTGGTTAAGTGAGCCTCACAGAATTGGCCTACTTCAGGCAAATTAAACAAATACAAATACCTTAAAATTAACATTGCAGGAATGTATTCAGCTTCAAAGCGAACCAGCTCAATAGGGTTATGCCACTCAGTAGGCTATTTTGATAAATCTTACAGACAGCATTTTTTCCCCTGTACATTATTAGTAATTAGAATAGTAATTTGTGAAGCAATGGTATGTCATGAAGTCTACAGTTTCTTTACAGTTGCCTGCAATTGTTTATTCAACATTCACAAAGAAGAAACATTTGCTATAGAGTTGAAAAGAGCTAAAACAATAATTTAGTTTTGAGTATTTACTTATTATTTGTCATATACCACAGTATTTTTCAATTGAAAATATAAAAAGGTCTTAAAATAATACATTGTAAATGTGGAGAAAAGGGCATATGTGTTTAATAGGGTATTAAACAAAACAATAGTGGAAAAAAGCCTACTGAAAATGCCAGCTAATGGAAGTTTGACATTATAGATCTATGTCAATTATTTTGTATCACTTACAAAATATTATTTATTTCATAATGTATTTAATTTGGTTACTAATATATCTCCTCTTGATCCTCCCTCACATATAATACCAAATACTAGCAATATAATATAACAATCCTATTGCATTGATGTGGCTATATTAGTTTCCACATTTGACCTGTAAAGGTCCACACTATCTGGTCCACCAGCTGTATTCATCAGGTCAAAGAAACTGTTTGCAAAAATGTATGGAAAATGGCTCGATGATCACAATGTATATACAAAAAAAAGGTATATTTAAAATAAAGTTTGGTCCTCCTTTGTCCCATAGTTATATGTCCACACATCCAACAGACACGGTAAAAAGCAACACTGAGCCATGGTTAGTAACACCTCCAGAAATGACGATACATGTATGACATTTTACTCATTCCACTCATAATTCCTCCCATTCGTTGAAGTTATATATCATGTACCCAAGGGAATATCTGAAGTTCATTATTACTATCCATTATTAAATGAAAGTCATTAAAATACCTTCTTCTTTATAATGTTTTGTGTGAATGAGATAGCCTACTACTGGTTCAGGAAATACTGTTCCCAGCTTTCATTTTCTTCTTTTAAGTTCACTTTGTTTTACTAAACATTCAGTATCCTGGCAGATTTGTACACTTAACACCACACACAGTGACATCGTCCCTGACTCTGATCCTTCTAGTGTTCTCCCACACCTTTCTGATTGGTCGACCCTCCTTCACCTTTCTTCTTCTTCTTGGGTCTGTTTAGCACCTGTCCTCCTCTTCAGTGTCACTCAGGGCGTCCCCGGCTGCCACAGACACCGTCTGCGCCAGCCGTTTTCGGAAGTGTCCATTGGGCATCTGCCAGCCGCTCCGCGAGCGCGTGTGGGCCGAGGTGACGGTGTTTGAACGTCCCAGGCTGTGGGCCACCGCTGCCTCAAAGGTCAGCGTCTCCATGGGGCCGGAGGCGTCCGGGCTGTGGTCATCCTCCTGGGAGGCCAGGAAGGGCTCCGAGGGGTAGCGGCGGGGGGGGGAGTGGTGGTGGTGGTGGCGGCTAGCCTCGCCCCGCCGCTCGCCCGACGCCCCTTGTTGTTGACCCTTCCACGAGGGCCTGCCACGCCTCATGGTCTCTGGGCTGCCTTGCTCCTCCTCCTCCTCATCTTCGGCCTCCTCCTCCCCGTCCTCGCCCACTGGGGGCTGCGTGTGACACACCAGTGGGGAGTAGGAGATGTGAGGGTGGGAGCGGGTGGGCGTCTGAGAGACAGGCCGCCGCGTGCTGGGGGTGCTGCACTCTGAGGTGGATGGTACTGGACTTTCTGAGCTGTTGCCCTGGAGACAATGACAAAAAATGGATCTCATTAATTTCCAAACTGAGATTCTCTAAATAATGTAATATATAATATTGGATTGGATATTTGAATTGGCCCATTCTTTGCCCTAGGATGCGCAAATTCAAGCACGGCAGTTGGGAAACGGTAGGAAAGGACAGAGACACAATCGATCACACTCCACCTCACCTCATCACACTAACAACCAATAATAATTATTATTACAATTTATTCAATTTATAAAGTGCATTTATTGAACCCAAATGCTGGAGCAACAAGTGATAAATGCAACAAGAAATTAAATGGCAGCAGGAGGGAATCAGAACGCACTAATCATTTGCAGAGGGCGAATCTTTAAATCTTAACAGCCAATCAGGAATTGAAATCCCACAGCTTCAAGATGTTCTACTTATCCAATTATCGATTATCCATGAGCTCTGCAAGATAGATGCCTGACTACACCCAAGTCCTCGGTCATTTAAATGCATTTGGCCGCTACCTGTTTTTGGCGGGGGTGCGTTCTCTCTATGCTGGAGCTGCGGGAGTGCTGCTGGCTCCTCTCTGCTGAGTTGCAGCGAGACGCGTCTGGAGAGAGGAGGTGGCAGCGCTCCTTAGATCGCCCACGCTCCCGCTCTCTGTTGCCCGCGTGCCAGCGGTCAGAGCGAGAAACTGAGGAGGAAAAAAAAAAAACAACCATCACGAGGCATCAACACAAACACAGAAAAAACACAGGAAGAATAAGTTATCATTAAAATGCAATGCAGTTCTCTGCTAAGATAAGCACATGTAATACAATACAATAAACACAACACAAGACTCAGCTGGCGTACGGCAAGAATAAAGGCCAAAAGAGGATGTGTTATGTAATCTGTATTGAATAGTATGTCGCTATAAGGTTTTGATCGACACGCAATGGACCTACCAGCGGCCTTGTAGCTTTTGTGGCGAGGCCGATAGACCCGGTCTGGGCTCGGCTCCTCCTCTTCCTGCCACAGACCGTTCACCCGCTCGTCCGCCACGGTGGACACCGAGCGCTTCATGGAGCCACCGCTCGCCGCCTCGGCCTGCTGCTGACACATACAGCACAGGCATGAAGGAACAGTACGACACAACACACACATGATACACGCATGCAGATGAAAAACACGTGTAAGGTGCGGGAGAGAGAGAGAGAGAGAGAGACAAAGCGAGAGGGAGAGAGAGAGAGAGGAAAAGAGAGTGGAAAAGAGCGAGAGACATGACAGAGAGAGTATGCCGTATTTCATTCGCATGGATTCAATTTAAACGTACACCGATTCATGCAGAGAACCATTTCAAATGTTATACCCGTTCCATTTGACAAGTGGTTAAATGTGTTCAATTAGGTTGTCGGTTATACGCTGCTTTCCTGGCAAAGCCACCAGACACCAAACTGACCCCAAACCGAAGATCACTCACACCGTGTCAGCATCCCAGGCTTATCACAGCACTGAGTGACAAAACAACTCCTCGCAACCCATGCAGGCACATCCAGAGAGACCAATCGCGAGTCAAAAAACCCCTTCCTTCAAAGTCTCAGCAGGGACGGGTCACCTCGCCTCAGACCGACATGCACAGTCCACAATGCTCAGGGGGGGGGGGGGGGGGGGGATTCGTCCCACAGGCACATGCCCCCCGTCACGTCCACACGATCCATCGCGGAGACCACGGCGTGCCATGGAGGTGATGTGTGCCTTGGGAAAGGGATGTACCTGTGAGTCTATAGCCAGACGGGGCATGGAAACGGCTCGGGCGCCTAGGCCCCGCCCTAGCGGGGGCACTAGGGAGCCTCCTATTCCCATACCGCACTCCCCCACCTATGTGAGCAGAGGGTGGAAAAAAAGAAAGGAGGGCAAAACGACAAACCATATCAGGCTACTCTGCACTGGAGGTGGGATGCGGGTGGGGTCACTGGGGGACCTGGCGTATTGAAATATACAGGCCAAGAGAGATAGAAGCCATTTTGTATTGCTCGGCCCTCTGTCAAAGCCATAACGGACCGCCAGCATCCTCATTGCCATCGCCATCCAATCAGAAGCCATTCCATTCCATTTCAGCCAAAGGGGGGACATGGTGGTAACTAGCGGCAACAAAAGATACATAATCCGAAGATAACCCGAAACCAAAACCAGTCCCAGATGCATGAGAGTAGACAGTGACAAAAGCAAGGGCAGTTTACAGGGAAAGAAGGGCCTTGTGTCTTTCATGCAGCACAGGAACGTTGATGCGCCCGTAGCTACAGACAGACAGAGCTAGCAACCAAACTCAACCCTCCACAGTGAGACACAAGGACAAACAGTAATATGTGGGCACTTATATATATATATGTATACTCCATTCCTTCAGCAAACACCCCAAACCAGCTCAACCACACTGAACACACAGGGCAATGTCAAGATCAGGCAACAATCCCCCTGGATTTCCAAACCGCCACAGGACTAATATGTGTATCAAAGACAAGAGCAGACAGGAGAGATACAGATATACGCTCTGCCAGGCACTGAGAAGTAAAACAAAAAAAAAGCGATCTCATCATTCATCCATCACCATATAAAACACTCATTTGCACTCATCATGTGCACATGCGCCGTGTTGTGAATTGTTTCGCGAAATACGCTGTGGTGCAAGGCATGGTGCGGCCGGGCCTGAGGTGTCCACGGTAGTGTTGCATGGCTGTCCTCACCAGCGACTGGTGCTGACTGGAATCAGCATCGGAGCTCATGGGTTGTAGAAACAGCTCCTGTGGTGAGATGGGACTCAGAGCCACAAAACCTCCCCTGGTCCTACAATGGGACAGAAAAGAGTGAATCAGTGCTCAGGTGGACTGACAAATGGACTAGTGTGCACACACACGTCACACACATGTAAAACACACACACACACACACACACACACACACACGTAAGACACCCACACAAACATGCACGCATGTAATAAGCATGCACGCACACGCACACACACACACACAAACACACACACACACACACACACACACACATTCCGACATGTAACACATGCACACACACACCTACACACATGTCAGACACACACATACGCAGGCAGGCAGGCAGGCAGGCATGCACACACGCACGCACGCCCACACACACACAATAGACTTACAGGGCGGAGCCTGCGCTGTGTCCCATCAAGGGGAGTGGCTGGCTGTTTGAGAGCATGTCTTCAGGGAGATTGGAAGCATCCAGTCGCTTGAAAATCAAGCTGCTCTTCTATAACAAAAACAACAACAAACTCTAGATGAAGAGGCTTCTTTCCAATAGGCGTCTTTCCAATAGGCCTCTTTCACGGCGGCCATATTGCACACATCTTTTATTGCGGCACATTTAACAGTGGAAGAGCGACTGTTGCCTACTACCTTTCTCAGAGTTGGGTAAATTAATTTGCCTACATTCAACACTATCGACGTTGTTCGAAATGTGGAGCTTGAGCTGCCATGTTATGTGATGAATGCTATTTGGTGTGGATACCTCATGTTCCTATTGGCCAAAAAGGTCACGTGATGCACAAGAGAGAGAGAGCGTGTATTCACCTCTGCTTCTTGTTGCTGCCTGAGCTTCTTGGCTTTATTCAGCTTGAAGTAGTCCATGATCATCATGGAGGCGTAGATCTTGCCCACTGTCATGTCGGTGTCTATGTGGGCAAAGGATAAACAAATGAAAACAATAGCAGACATAATGATAAAATGATGGGCACACTGAAAAACACACAGGAGCACACTCACATACAGAGATACAAATAAAGTCACACCCACACACATACAAAAGGACATTAAAGGCATACAAACAGACAAAACATCCCTGTTCTGTTTATTGGACAGCTTTTGATGATTTAACAGCGCCGTAGGTAAGATTTAAGAGGTATTATTTGAGTGTAATTTGTTCAAAATTACAAAGCCATCCATCAGCTTTTAGTTAGTGAAATGCTCTGCGTCTGCATCTGTTTTGGTGACGCCTGCGCCCCAACTCTGTGTGAGCCAATTTAGATTTGAGACGACTCCCGGGTTATTTCTGACCAATCAGGGCATATCTTCCCTGATTGGTTGGGGGAATCCAGCTTGCCTGTCAATCACAGGAGCGTGCAACACATCTCAATGGTGGAGAAAAGTAGGGAGGGAGGGGAGCAGAGAGGCAGCGGCCATATTTCTTTGGTTGTTCAGTTTCAAAAACCTTGCTCTTTTCCGCTATTTTCCGCTCTCTCTTTTTACAACTCTCGAATCCTACCCACAGCAGCTTCAATACGTCAATAACTAGAAAGCAGACCTTTGTTAATGGGAACCAGCAGGTCCAAGGTCTTCTGGGGCAAATAAGGCCAGATCACACTGATCTCCTTCTGGAGTTCAGAATCCAGAGCAATGCGATCCTCACCCCCTGTAACCCAAACATTCACCCATGAACACAACATGACATCCTAGTTGCACTACAAGCAAGCATCATCTCATACAGGCTACAGTGTCTACATTGATGGTTTAGTCATTAGAAGAAGTACAAACGAAGAGACAGACCTCTGGCGATTTTGATGTCCAAAGCGGTGCGTATGAGAGACATCAGTGTGGAAGTGAAGTGGACGCTCATGTCTTCGTCCACTGGCATGTTCATCAGCACCAGCCTCTGAAGGAGACAGAGGTGAGGTGGGCAGGATAGTCTGGTGGTTATGTTTGAGCCCCAATGTTCACAGTCTACCACTGTTTTTAATTTTTTTCATCACTACCACTGTAGTACGCGAGGTTATTACCTTGTACGCGATCTTGGCAGGACATTTCTTCCCCAGGCCCAGCGGGGGCGACATGTGAGTCAACATCTCGTACATGGCAGTGTAGTGGATGCGACCGCTTGGAAATGAAAAATATGAAATAAGAAGACAGGCATGTCATATGTGAGGACAGGTATGGGGGGGGGATTAACAATTTTAGAAGGCGGGATGAGTGTAATAATGTGCGTTTATTTGTGTTTAATCAAAATACCCATATCCATGCAAGCTTAATCTCCTCAAAACACAGTCCATGCACTATGGAGACTGCCCTCTGCTGGACAGTTTGGGTTACACCTGGAACCCAACTCCACTGACCTCTACAACCTTGATTAAACTTTTGAGTCTTCTCAACTGTTAAAGACCAGATGTCAGTTGAACTACTAGTGGGAAATGTTTGTATTGTAAGTGTCTTTGATTGTAAATTCCAAAATGACCAATGTATGAAGCAACTTAATGACACAGTACATCAGTACAGTGCAGAGCAATACAATACAGTAAACTAGAATATACATTACCATGCAGAGCGGTCAAACTCTCCCCAGATACGGACAAACTCGTCCAGATGATGCGGGCCCAGGATGGATGAATCCCGAGTCAGGTACTCAAAGTTATCCATAATCACAGCCACAAAGAGATTCAGCATCTACAGGGAACGATGCACACATCAAAGAGCTGCCAACCAAACAACATGAACAGGGGTTGAGGTCACAGACCGGCGGATGCTCACCAAGAAAGAGCTGAAGAAGATGAAGGAGACGAAGTAGCAGTAGGCGAACTCTGTGCCGCAGCCGCCCTCGTGGTCGGGGGACATGGTCAGGGGGGCTATGGAGGGGTCCGGCTCGCACTCTTGACCCCCGAGACAAGACAGCATGATCTCCTGCCACGACTCCCCTGTTGCGCTCCTGGGGTTAGTCGAACAGGGCCGCTAGTGTCAGTCACTTTCTTTTCAATTCAAAGGCTTTTTTCGTCCCTCATGGGGCAATTTTACGCAGGAGGTTTAGGAGCAATAAGAACAGAAGACAGCATACGATATCAATCATACACACAGGCCTATAGACAATAAGACAACATTCAGTATCAATCTTACACACATAGGCCTATAGACAATAAAAACATCAGGTTAGAGGGTTTGACGATGCTCGTCCGACAAAGTGTGCAACGTTGTTGTACTCCAAAGTGCAAGTGCAGAATTATTCTGTTGGTATACTTGACCAATATCCCTATATACCATCCCTATATACCATCCCTTTTACAAGTTGTATTCACCACCCGACAGCTACTGGGATGAAACCAAACTTCCTCCAGCTTGTCTTGCAGGAACAGCCCCTAAAGCACACCGCTGAGGGCATCAGCATGGAGGACATGTGACTATTTGTTTTGAGTGGAGCTGTGCGTCACTGATCTAACCCAACCCAAGCGCACACACATTGGGCAGGATAGTGTAGGGTGGGGTAAGGTGGTTCGATCCACAATAATCTCTACAACCTGCCTGTTTGCAATCCTTGAGCAAGATGGCCGAACCCCATGGCTGCTCACAATATATATCTGAATCCACTGTTAGTCGCCTTGGTTAAAAAGTGCTAAATTTAACGATTCAATGACATAGACTCAAAGACAGATAATTAGTCAAATCAAGACGTTATATATAAAAAACCTGCATATGTAACATGTGCTTACCTGAAGAGGAGCATGAGGGCACTGAAGAACGTCTTGAAGTTGTTGTGCTGGTTGATGTGGCTCTCGTCGTTCAGCTTGATGTTTCCAAATACCTGGAGGAAGGGGGCGGTGTCAGCGCCATTGCACCACTTTTATATGCTTCATTTGTTTTTCTTATGTTACAGGAGGTTAGTTTTACGACAAAAATGTCATTAGTAGCACAGCAATACCTGCATTCCGATGATGGCATATATGAAGAAAAGCATTGCGATGAGGAGACACACGTAAGGAAGGGCCTGTTTGGAAAGAGGGACAGTAGGTTTGAGATTGTCAGTAAAATGAGGGTTCTGTCTTTATAAAGAAAATCAGCTCAATCAGATGAATCGAGAGTAACTACATACAACAACAAAAAACCCAGAAACATTGGTTATTGAATTGCTTGAACAACTTGCTGTTGTTTGTGCTGTCACTGGAGTTGCATTTTAGTCTTCAGTATGTGGTATTGTGCTTTGTATGGCTATAAGTGGCTCGGGTGTTCAACTCCCAGCCAAATACTTCTGGGTTCAATCCCCAATGGCCACAACCTACCCGTAGGCCATCCGTGGGCCAGAAACCGAACCTCTACCTTCTGTTGAATAACAGTCGCTTTGGATACAAGCAACCACATATGGAAAAGCGATGTCCACTGACCTTGAAGGATTGTACAAACGTCCACAGAAGGATCCGGATGGTGTAACCCTGCCTCAGGAGCTTGATGAGTCTGGCAGCTCTGAAGAGCTTCAGGAAACTCATGTTGATGGTATTCAATGACTGCCAAGGACGCAAAAAGCAGAAAGCAAACACACATAGATTTTAATGTTATATTATTATAAATAAATAAACCTAGCACAGTAAACCTTTTAGAACACCTCTTACCTGTAAGTCCACAATGATCTCCGTGATGCTGCCGAGTACCGTGATGAAATCAAAGATGTTCCACGTGTCCCTGAAGTAGTTCTGAAAAAGATGTGTAGATTTTGTATAATTCAATTCAATTAGTTACTTAAATTACATGTAATTAATTAAATTAATTACTTGAATTAAATCAGTTGAATTGAATTGAAATCAATCAAATGAAAATACATTGAACCCAATTGAATTAAATTCAAATTAATTCAATTCAATTGATTGAATTTAATTGTTTGAATGGAATTGAAGTAGATCTTACCACAAATCCAAAGGCCATGATCTTCAGCATGCACTCCATGGAGAAGAGGACAGTGAAGGCTGAGTTCAGGTGCTTCAGGACCGTGTCGTACGCCGTGGGGGCAGAATGGTACTGAAGGAAAATCAGGCAAATACGATGAAACACTGTGTATTCTCTCTTACAACATGCACACATATAAACAGACGCCTGAGCCTAATACACACACACACACACACACACACACACACACACACACACACACACACACATTTTTGTGGTGTGTAGCCATATTTATGAAACGGGTAGCTCAAATCAAGCAATCTGATTAGTTCATAGCCGTGGCATATTAACCATGTGCCACGGCTATGATGTCTAATTCCTTCGCACAATTTAGTGTGGTTCTCTTTAGCCTTACAAACTTTGATAGATGAAAAAATGCTAGAGTGTACGCTACATAGCAACCGCCTCGCACTATGTGCAGACAGCCAGGAGGGCCTATTTCATTTTTAACATTAATATTTATGATTTATGATGATTTAAATTGGAGTGTCTATTACTTTCATATTGCAATACTTGGTGACCGGCCGAACAATGCCCCTTAGCTGTGATATGATAACCATATATGACGGCCTGTCTTGTTCTTAAATATATACACTATCCAATAGTATAGTAGTATATATTATATATAATATATGTAATATATATATGTCTGCGAGCCAGTACAGTACCTTCATCATGAGCACCACAGTGTTGAGGGCGATCATGACCAGCACGGTGTACTCGAAGGAGGGCGAGGCCACAAAGTGCCAGAGCCTGTACTGGACGGTCTGCCTGTTCTGGGGCATGTAGCGCGTCATTGGCTTGGCACTCATGGCGAAATCGATGCAAGCCCGCTGAGGAACAAGAAATATATTGATTTGTTGATTGAGAATGATGTGAACAGCATCTACTTGTGGTTTTGATTGGGTAAAAAAAAACTCACCAAATCTGTAATTGACGCAACAGCTTTTTGCATTTTCTTTTGTTCTGGACATGCACCTTTACCTACCGGACTGCTTTCATCATTGAACAATAACATAGTTTTAATGTTTCAATATAGCCCAATTGAATCATCTAATTGATTCAACAATGTAACTTGATTCGCTGATCTACAAATGAAAAATGAAAAATGAAATTAAATATACCACAATTTAAAGTGAGATTATAACAGGCAAGGCATTGTAAGGACATTTAGTAATGTTTAAAATACACACATAAATTAAATAATACTTTTGGCTTTAATAAGTGCTCTACAAAGTGTTGTCAGTAGGATGCTCATGTTAAAATATATATAGTGGCGCAAAACGAAAGGTGCGTTTTGAGTGATGTCTCCTCTCTCTCAAAATATCTTTTTAAATTTAAAACTGTCCTCACCTCTCTGTCCTGCTTTCTGCCCCTTAATTTGTAATGCTTTTAAATGTGTTAATGCAAACTTTTATTCCTGTATTTGGTCCTGTTGTAAAAGTGTCTTTGAGTGTCTCGAAAAAGTGCGATACAAATAAAATGTATTATTATTTATTATTATTATTTTTACAGCGGTACCTCGTTCTTCTCCAGACTGCACTCCTGGATCATCTTGTCCCCCTGTTCCTGGAAGGTGATGATGATGAGTGCCACGAAGATGTTGACAAAGAAGAAGGGGAAGACCACGAAGTAGACCACGTAGAAGACGGACATCTCCATGCGGTTCCCCCTGCTGGGGCCCATGTTCTCCTCGGTGACATCGGTGGAGTGCTGGAGGACTCTGGAGGGATAGAGCAGAGACAGCCATGTGTGCCAGCCAACGCACGCATGTATTTGAACTGGGCATTTGGCGGTGAGTTCACTTCACATAAGACTGTATGAATGAGTCATATGATGTTTAAAAAAAAACATTACAAAGTCATATGATTTTTAAAAACAAGACATTATAAAAAATATGGTTGATCAACTAATAGCAACAGTCGAATCAAATTTCGGATAAACTAAATAATTTGGTTAATTAGAATGGTAGAATTAATATTTATATAAAATATAATACATTTAAATAGAATAATACAATATAATGTATTATATTATAATATATAATATCATAATATTTTTATTATACAAAGAGTTGAGTTTACTATATTATGGAATTTAGGTTGTCATTAGTACAACAACTGAACAGCTTGTCTTAAAGTTGATCCATAGATTAAGCTTTTACACATTTTTTAGAGTGGAAATGCTTATGCTTACCTTTACTTACATCACACACCTTGTCTCAAAGTAAACCCAAAGGGTTCTTCCAAGCTTTAAGCACGAATCCTAGATGTAATCTACGTCTACGTCCTGTCCAGACCCTCTGAGGGAAGGAAGGAAGGAAGGACTCACTGAGGCCAGCCCTCGCCGGTGGAGACGGTGAACAGCGTGAGGAGCGCCCAGCACACATTGTCGTAGTGGAACTCGTGTCTCTTCCACTCCCTCCTCTTGACCTCCTTCTTGTCTCTGCTGTAGTCAATGTAGTAGCCTCTGTAGGGAACACAGCCGCGCCACCATGGGCTAATTGTTTCTGTGTTCATTCACAGCTTACATAAAAAAAAGGAAAAAAACCAGCAGCAGTTCCAATGAAGCTTCAAGCTCAAGGGATTTGAGAGTCGAGCCGATGCATTCTCTATCTCTATGGGAAGGTTTGCTGATGGATGGCGGATGATGTTTCACGTACGTCAAAAATGGAAATCAGGCAAGCTTTTTGTTGGAGCATAATATACCCAAGGTATCTACTGAATGATCACTTTCCAATCCAGCTCTTTCTGAACACAGTGGCACGGCCCATACACATTTTGCATTGCAAGCCAACATAAAACACGCCGCGACTACGACTTCAGCATCACTGTCAGCGCCAGAAATCCTTTAACCCACCCATTTTAATCTGACCGAATATAAAAACATACTGCGGTTTGGCCGAATCATCACACCACCGCATTCATATAATTTTTTGGGGTGTTGTGCTACACTGACAAAACATACCGCATATGAGATCTGGAGGTAGGCGAGTGAGTGGGTGGGTGGGCCGGTGGGTGGGCAGGGGGTCGGCAACACTTACTGGCATTCCTTCTCCGTGTTCATGGAGCTGTCGGTGCAGTAGAAGAACTTTCCCTTGAAGAGCTGCACGGCGATGACGGCAAAGATGAACATGAAGAGCTGGTACACGATGAGGATGTTGAGCACGTTCTTCAGGGACGTGACCACGCAGTCGAACACAGCCTGGCATGGGTGGGGGGGTAAGGTGGACAACATTCGAGTTGGTCGAATATCAGAAAGGACAATTGTGACGACGTCATAAGTTCCAAGATTTAAGCTACAAGTAGGGCTGAATGATTTGGTCAAAGAAAATCATATTGCGATTATTTTTTACAGATATTGAGATTGCGATCTGATTCCCTATTCGGGGGAATGATCATTTTTGCATCATAACTTTCATGTACACTTAAAGAAACTATTAAAATCGTGACATTTGTTGGGGTCTGTACCAAACAAAAGAAAAACGTGTGTAGGCCAGGGCATTTCTGCACTACAGTACTTCATTTATAATGGCGTTATACATTTATATTTACATTTACACATTTTACGTTCTTACGTTTTTCACATTCTGCGATTTGGATATTGCACTTGGCCATATTGGGATCTCAAGAATATCTTGATGACGTGTTCAGCCCTAGTTACAAGCAGGTTATAGTATAGCTGAGTTGGATTCCCACTGGGACCAACGATACGCATGTCGTTTGATAAGTCTATAAAAGTGTATGCACTCATGGTATTGTAAATGAGAAATCATATAGGTGGTATGGATATGTGTAAGATGGTACCTTGAGTTTAGGGAGCCTCTTTATGGTTTTGAGGGGCCTCAGGACCCTTAGCACTCTGAGGGACTTGATGGTCTTGATGTCGCGTCCTTTGTTGTTCCTGTTGACGTCGGCCATGCACAATGTTTCATAATTAGGAAGATCCACTACTTCAGGAGAATACATCAATTGTTGCATTTACAACTGACGTAAACAAAATGTAGACACACGAAAATGCATATTTTTTAGACTGAACGGAAAACTAGTCCTCAAGATGTTCTGAACAAATTAAACAAAGGATTGATTGCTTAAAGATAAAGAGAGACCAATAATCACAAAAACACACCGACCAAGACAAAAGGAAAGTGACAAACAAGACAGTATGAATGTTAAGAAATAAAATGAGAGGTTTACAAGAGAGAGGTGTGTCAAATGTCTGCTTTACCCCATCACATTCCTGGAGGGCCCAACAGTGAAAATATCCACGGGAACAACAGAGACATTGAGGCATAAAGAGAGAGACACACTCAGAGAGGTCCACAACTATCATCACAACAGAGATAAAAACACACAGTATCCTACGAGAATAGGAAATGACACAACAAGGCTCAATGGGTTGTAGGCCAAACGGCTATAGCTCCATGCAGAGCGAGAAGCATACATGCATTGTAACTGCAATTTCCATGTTAGCTTAAGGTGACCAGATTTCTGAAATGTAAAACAGGGACATTAAGCATCGGTAAACCAGCCAAAAATAGTAGGCTAATCGAATAGGGAATTGGGAATAGGGAATTGTTCTACATTATATTAATAGCCTATTGTTTATGATAAATTCGATAGATAGACCCCCGCGTACCGATGGCCTATCAGAGACTAGACTAATTACCAACTGTCTAGAAATTAATATTCAAGAGTAAGCTTGTACCCATGCTATTTCAAAATCTATTCACATATTTTTTAAATCCTATTTTTTAAATCCTATGTCCCCGGGAAATTTCCCGAGGACAACTCGAGCTGGGGAAAACAGGGGGACGTCTGGTCACCCTATGTTAGCTGTAACCCTCGGATTGTGCTTTGTACACCGCTATTCCTAATGCAAGGTCAAGCTAACTAAACTAACAGTGAATGGTTTTCCGCTTGCGTGCGTGTCGTGAACAATGCATTCCTCATACTGGGCATTGTTGGTGTAATGAGTAGGGGGGGCTGTGCGGGGTATTTGAGATGAGACCTTCCGCAATGAGCATAAACGTAATGAATGTAAATGAATGTGTCTCGGCATGAGGCCACATCATTTAGACTTCCGCCAAATGACGTTGTCGGCGTCCAACTCTTAACTGTATGCTGCATACGCAGCGGGTGAGTCAGTGGGCTCGGACGTTAGTCATCGGAAATGCGAGGGGGTTGCGATCAGAGCATTGATGTGACTCACGTCAGAGCGAAGGCGATCAGTGCCCCCACCACCACGATGAAGTCAAGGATGTTCCACAGATCTCGGAAGTAGGAGCCATCATGGAGGATGAGACCCTGGTCTATCATCTGAAGGACACACAAGTGGGCAGAGACACGACACTGAACGGGCGAACGCCAAACTCTCAGAGATGTTAGGAATGGCTTGTTTGCAGTGGCTGTGAATGTAAAGACGGTGAAATGACCAGCCTACCTTGATGATCATCTCAAAGGTGAACACACCAGTGAAGACATAGTCGAAGTAGCGGAGGACCTGCATGGGAGGAATTCACAAGAAACATTTTTCATTGAAACAGTTCATTTTATCCAAGGAATGCAGGCTATATAATGTCTTTAAAGTCTAGAATTGGCAAAAATAATCACTAGAGACAGTAGAAGTACACGTTACCTGTGCAGATTATCCATAAATGTGCATGTGAAGTGTCAAGTGTCCCCAGTGTGTTGCTATGCTCTGACCCCCATTTATTCTAAGGTTGGCAAAAGTGCGTCTATAGCTTGGTAAAAGTTGAACTCGGTAAAATGTGAGCCACATTTGATCCAATGAAAGGACGATGACAATCCTTGTGTCACTTTGTGGTTAAAATAAGAGTTTGTAGAACAAAAGCTATTTATATCTGCATTTGACACTCCAAAATTTTGGTCGTCTAGCAACCATATCCCTAGTTTGCCTTTTGGATGCGCTGTACCAAATGGCTCAGTACGGTTTCCACTGCTCTCACCTTGTTTCTGTCTGAGTTGGTGCACACAGGGTCCTCGGCCGCCAGGGCAATGCTGCTAGCCACTATGACCAGGAGGATGGTCATCTCAAAGTAGCGCAGGGTCACCACATAGTGGCAGATCCTTCTGATACTGGGAGCACAGTATGACGTTTGTCAAGATTGTCGTATGATGTACATACAGGGCATGTACATCAGATGCATCATGGGGTTTTTTGTTGACGATAATTTACAATATATTGAGAGGACACAAGAGAGTTGTAGTACTGTAAAATCCTTAATCAACGTAAAAATATACCGTAGCCTGGGCTAATGAAAACTCTGTTTTGTCAAGTCTCGCATAAGAAACGCTGTGGCATGTTTCAATCTCAACAATGTCTCCCCATAATGACAAACCATTTCACAATGAATTACTAAACAATGACCAAAAAACCATGACAACCAAACAGAATAACAGTCCAACGCTCCTATTCTTTCAAAACCGCGGTGGTCATTGCGATGCGACTACAAGCTCTATTTCAAAGGCTGTAAAGGTGCAATCAATCTGTCAATCAAGACAACACAATGGTAATCCAGAGTATCTGGTGTCGTGGAAAGGGAAAATAGTCTAGTCTGTGCTTTGGTCTTACGGGTTGGTGGCCTTGAAGAGGAACATGCTGTCTGGAGCCACGGCCTTCGGAGGCACAGGCGCCGTCTCCTCCTCTTCCGTCTCCTCCTCTCTGTCCGTGTCGGACGGGAGACAGTCAATCTCTTTGCTCTTCACTAAAACGTTACATGACAAAAAGAACAAGGTTCTGAATTTCACACTGGTGACAACGTGCTTACTAGGCTAGCATACCACATGACTCATCTGCATGTTTGTTTGTTCAACAACACGACTACCAGCAACAACACGACTACCAGCATGTCACCCACTGTTAGATATTAGGGTAAGCCGGCACTTAGCAACATTCAAACTGAACCCAAACAATGGCCTGCTGAACATGGTGGAGGGAGGCTGCTAAAAGTGGGAGGGAGCCCCTACCCGTTACAGGGTTGCATTCCAGCAGTGGCTGTGCGGACATTTCGATGACCACGCCCCCCTCTGCATTGGACATGTCGACTTTCAGAGAGGCTCGGTGGCTCTTGCGGTCCGTTGCGGCGCCGTCAAAGAACTCGGCGGCCTCCCTAGCCTCCTCCACTGGAGGGCTTTGGCTGGCTGCCCCCTCCTCGGGCCAGCTGCAATCCATCAGGGCAATAGAGGCCGGAGGCTCGGAGGCCTGCTCACACTGGGGAGGCTCGGGAAAGTCTGCACCGGGCAAACTGACGCTAGAAACCAAACCGGTGGGAAACATTGTGAAACTCGGAAGCTGTAATATCATATTAGTGTATTATCGCACTTATCTCATTATCGTTACAGTTGGACATCTCGTACCTCATGTGATCATTGTTGACCTGAGCGTAGGGGTTGTCCATGCAGGTTCCACCCCCATCGTCCATCGCTGCTCCCCCCTCAGCCCCGGCACTCTCTCCTCGCTCCTCCCTGTCCTCCTTCTCCTCCTTCTCCTCCCGCTCATCCAGGATCTTCCTCTCGTGGCTGACCGAGCGCCGGGCCCTGCCGACTTCCTGTGCTGCCTGGCTGCAATCCAGGCTCTTGGCCTCGGGCCGGGCCTCACGGTGGCGGTGGCGCCTATGCCGGGCTCCTTCTTCTGGCCCCGGCCCAGCCCTGAACTTGCGAGCCACGCGGTGCCGGCCCCCGCCAGTGGGCCGGTGGTTAGCCCCGGCTGCTCTGTCCTCGCCCTGGACTGGCTCCACCTCCGGGGGCTCAGGGATGGGGATGGCCACGGACATGGGGGGCTCGGGCAAGGGCATGCCCACAGACATGGGCGACTCAGGCAGGTGCGCCGGGCTGACCTCTGGGGACAGCGCTTGGACGTGGTGGCCGCTGGTGGGGGTCTCAGTGGCGTCTTCGGTGGGATTCCCAAACAGCTCCTCGCGGCTGGCGATCTGGCGCCGCTTGCGTAGCTGGTTGGCTCTCTGCTCCCACACGGACATGTTGACCTTCCTCCTCCTCTCGCGGCGGTTGGAGAAGGCACCAGAGCCGCTGAGGGGCTGCTCGTCTTCGGCCCCTGCTGGAGCTTCCGGCTCCTCAGGGAAGTTGGGCCGGCCTCTGTGAATGGCCCTCTTCCTGTACAGGTAGGGTCGTCTTCTCCCCCTGAGAGGCACATCATACCTGGCGTCACTAGGGGGAAGTGATGTGCCCAATGTTTTGTAGCGTTAAAAGTATTAATGACACGCAAACTCTTGTCATAATGGCATACCACTAATTCAAAAAACAAACAAACACAAAAAAAAATCAAAATCAACGTTTCCAGAAAGATACATTTTCAATCAATTACTCAAAGGCATAATAAGTATAATAAAATATACAATAATTTAACAAATGAGAAAAATGCAAATATTAAAAATAATTTGTGCTAAAATATACATTAAAATGTTCATTCCCAAACATAAAAAGAAACCAGTAGGGCATGAAAAACCAAAACCACAAGCACAAAAGGGGAAAGTGCAGGAATAAATTAGATAAAATCTAGAAAAGGATTATTTTTAATCCATCAGGAAAACTCAAGAGAGGAATTCTGTGAGGGAGAGGCAGTCAGCGTTACTTACTGGTATTCAGACTCTTTTGTTGTCCATGTAATCAATGAATGATCGTTTGAAAACAAGACATTAGTGTTTTCCAACATACACATAACACTTGTTGTGACACTGTCCAAAATACGGTATGTGTGAGTATACTCAACTGTAAATAAAGTTTTCTACAAGTTTTCTACTGAAGGTAAGATTAGGGTTTGACTTCTTTGGTTGGAAAAATCGCCAGAGACAACATGTTTGATCTAGTTAGTAAAAGGTACCTCATTACAACTATTAGAACAGTTTCAGTACCTCAGTGTATGCATTTACATAGCATATTGGAAACTGTGACTATTGTGCAAAATAAGATCTCCACCATTAAAATTGATGAAACAACACTATTTTAAAAATATAAACCTTTTGGTCAGTGTCACATAAACAGGCATAGAATAACAAGACAAGATGATGGAAGCAGAAATACACTACATAAAAGTGTCAAAATAGGCTATGTGATAGCTGTGGCACAAACAAGACATTTAAATATGTAACAAACAAATGATACAGTTAGTGTCAAAGCTACAGAGTCAAGGTAACAATTCAAGCTAATGCCCCCCATTATAATCGTACACTGTGAGACACAGTAAAACAGTATGTTTTGTTTGTATATTTTTAGAGGAACTTTAGAAAGTGCAGAACTGCTAATATAATGGTTCAGTGCCTGGCTGAAAGGCAATCTTTTTCAAGGACTTTATAACGCTGTAAGACTCGTAGAACTCCACCGACGCCAAAACCTGACAGTCAATAAAATGTGTCCAGTCCTGAGAGAGTGAACCGATTCGTCACATTTACCAACTGGGAAACATTAAGAAGTGTTTATTTCCATTGGTCACCGATAAGGAGACAGTTGCTCTCAGAATAATTTATGGAACAGTGAAGTCACCTATTTCGCTCATGGCAAATCTCATCAAAAGATGCCGACCCAATTTTGCTATCCCTAAATAATTGGCTTCCACAATTAGATCAGGAGTTGTCCTAATATCGTTGAAGCAACGTGCACAGGACCACGTGTCGAGGATTTGCTGCCATTAGTCTTTTAGTATTCGTATTACATCTTCCCTTGTATCGGTTATTAGCCATGCTACTATAGATTCTGTGGAACACCTCCAGATGTTGCATTAAATACAACAACCATCCACCCACACACCCTTACTCACACTCTCTCACTCACACACACACACACACACACACACACACACACACACACACACACACACACACACACCTCTGTAGAATGATCTCTATCACTACGTCTAAAGCTGATATCTTGAAAACCTGTTCTCTCAAAGTTTTTTTTTTCCAGTAGTATCATCCCACACAGACAGAGAGAAATCTAATCATTTGTTTGTCAATCCTGCAGTGTATATTCGCCATTCAAATAATTTGTCGGTCATGATTTTAATTTGCCAATACTCCGAAAGGTGTTAGTCACGTGGGAACGGCCTGAAAACGGTGTCAGTTGCTGTCTCAAGATGCTCGTAGACAACTTACTCAGACAACAAGCCCTCCCCGCTTCTGGCATATCTTCTGTTGAAGAACGCCTCTTCCTCCTCTTCGTCCTGACAAAGACAGTAGGAATACACAAATGTTCAACAGGTTTCAGTAGGTATGCAATGATCTCCTAAATCGTGGTGATATAAAATGGAGGTTTAAACACAGCAGGTACCTTTGTTAGCTCCTGTGCATTAGCCAGATTGTCCACAGCGATGGCCAAGAACACGTTGAGCAATGTGTCTGTTTTCAACAGTTGAGAAATCCTAGAGCAGGGTTGTGTTTACTGGAAGCACATTTTTACCTTAAGTGTGTAACAGCAACCTGACCAGGCCCCCATTGGGATGATTATTTGTGCCAGTTGCAGTTGTGCCATTTTTGACAAAATCTGCCAAAAATGTTAGTTAAACATAAATAAATAAATAAATAAATAAATATAGGGCCTGAGAAGCGCAAAAACTGGAAATTGAACTGAAATGTAATGGGGGCTATCGTAGTTTCAACAGTCGATAGCAAGGGGTGTGGAAAGGATACAGTTTCCAAACAGAGTCAGCACTATGAAGTAGATGGAGGACCACATCCCGTACTGCACGCCACCCTGGGAGCGAATCCCGTCGTACATCACCTCATTCCAGTCCTCGCCGGTCAGGATCTGCAACCGATCCACAAGAAACCACACTGTTACTTCAAATGATGATAACAATTTGTATTTCACACTTTTTGAAAAGAAAACAATGCAAAGTAATGGAAAAATAGACAAACCCCCCAAAATATTCAAACATTCAAACTGACTTTTTACGTACATTTAAAAAAATAATTATAAAAAAATTAAAACAAATCAACAAACCCATATCAAAAATTGTATTTCAGAAATTTGTTTATTGCAGCAGGTTTAGTCTGATGTTTCTTCTTGCAGATTTCAAGGGCCTTGGATTGATTCATGTTTCGTGTGTGTGTGTGTGTGTGTGTGTGTGTGTGTGTGTGTGTGTGTGTGTGTGTGTGTGTGTGTGTGTATGTGTGGGCTGATGGAGGGAGAAGAGGGGGTAGCGGATGGGGTGGGGGTGACGTGCAAGCGAGTGTTGTTTAATCTATGCCCGAGGTGTTAAAGAAAAGGATGCAATTTGTCATGGGCAAGAAGGTAGCAGAGAGAGGGAGAGAGGGAGAGAGAGAGGGGGAGTGGTGGTGTTGGTGGTGATGGGTGGGGGGGGGGGGGGGTTTCGGTGTGGGA
>JAOPJI010000135.1:2247504-2258374 GCA_027122695.1 Merluccius productus
TCCCGCTGGCTCTGAGTGAAAACGCGTTTCGCCTCACCTGTACCACGTGGTGCTTTTTGTCCCTCTCGGCAGTTCATCATTTTTTATAGACCGGAAGGACATGGAAGCCTCCATAGAGCTTACCCGTGCTAAAATAAATTCAGATAAGTGATTCTTCGCTCAGGAGGATAAGTGAGATTGTTGACAGAGATCATTTTACACCAATGGGTACTTATTTATGAATGAAGACATTGATTTGAAGTAATAAATTACTTAAAAAACACAGTGTACCTTTAACACCATTTTGGAGACATTTCTAACTTTATATACATATCTTGAGTGCTTTATGTCTGTTACGCGAAACGCGGTCGTGTGTGGTGCTCATTTTCGACAGTTGAATTATCTCCCCGGAGATACAATTGAGTTCAGGATGGGATTTCGAAGCCAGGACCGGGTGAGACTGACAGCCGGGGCGTTCCTTCAGTGCAACAGCGGCTTCATCAAGGCTGCCTTCTGTGGCAGTTTCTGGTTCTGCCGCTGGCGGTAGTGATCACAGACCTGTTATTCAGCTCAACGAAAACAATTGTCTTGTTTTCAAACATTGGCTAACTTCCAAATTAGTCAGCATAATGATTTCAATAATGAGAAGCACAGTGTTGATACGTATTCATTGTTGTAAAAAGGTATAATGGCTATTGTTAGCTAGGATTGGGTATCGAACAACGGTGCCATTTGGCACCAACCGATTTATGTCGGTCCTACCGAGTATCAAAAAAGGTGCCAAATTTCGATACTTTGTGGTAGACGACGTGAACGCTATCGCAGCCAGCCAATCACTACCGTTGTTGTTGTATACAGGCGACTTGACTGACAAATCAGCATGAAGCTATTCGGTGACGTGAGACTTGTGACGTGAGACTTGTGACTGCCTTTGAGTTGAAAGTGGGGCAAGCAAACTCACTGAGCTTTGCGCTAGCCCCAAGAAGGATTCTAAAGCTTGGTTATATTTTGTCAAAATTGACAGCAATAGTGTAAAATGCAACCGTTGCAAGGCTATTATAAAATGCAAGTCCGGGAACACCTCAAATATGATGAAACATTTGATCACCCATGGCATCAAGTTAAGACTGGACAACTGCACCATCTTTGACAACACTCCATCTTCTGGGTCTTCTTCTGCTGGCAACGATGAAATAACAGGTACGGTTCTCGCTAGAAGTTAGCTAGCTAATAGCAAGTTAGCTGTGTGCCAACTTTCGGTTCTGATACTAAGCCTGATACATGTCTAGTAAGTTAGTTACGTTACCGCGTTAGCATACTCGTAGTTAGAAGCTATTATAAACGTTAGCTAGCAGTCAGCTGCGAGGTATGCTAATATTTTGGTAGCTAACGTAGCTTACTAGGCAATCATTAGTCCAGCAAATATTTTTTTTTCTCCAATATCACAAACCATGGTTTGTGATTGTATGTACAGTATAATGTAAATAAAACACTACAGTTTGTTAGTTAGTTGGCTTTGCATTTGCCTTTATCTCATTATCTAACTCTCTTTATCTAACCATCAGCGCCAGCGGTAATGTGGACGGTGCCAACACGCGGACTAATTGCAGAGAGGTGCAGAGAGAAATGTGTTGACCTCAACAAATACAGTAATCTGGTGGTTGGAGAGAAAGGAGACTTTACCGATCTTGTTTGACCTTAGTGCTAAGTACTTGGGTCCCCAAGCATCCTCCACTCCAGCTGAGGACACAATTAGTCTGGAAAGGGCCCGTCTCCTCCCAGAAAAGGCAGATATGATTATCTTTCTTCATAAGAATTATAACTGAGAATGGACAGATACAAGTTACTGCAACTGGTTGTGTATTTTTCTTGATGTGAGAGGGTCCTGTCAAAAATAATCCTTGGCTGTCACTGATTGTTACTGCCATGCCATGCACACGAGAGACTTTAACATTAGTAACCACGTAGATGGCAAAAATTTAAAAAATACATGTATACATGTATATATGATCATTTGAAAAATGCCCTCACAATAAAGCTGCCAGTCTGCACGTTGACCTCATTGTCAT
The DNA here is from genome assembly GCA_027122695.1 of Merluccius productus. NCBI lineage: Eukaryota > Metazoa > Chordata > Actinopteri > Gadiformes > Merlucciidae > Merluccius > Merluccius productus. The sequence goes on from JAOPJI010000135.1 coordinate 2,249,553, forward strand.
TGTATCCTTTTAATCTCAAAGTGCTAGAGTACAGAACCAAAATAACACAATGTGTCACTGTCCAACGAATTATGGTGCTCACTGTATAATCATGTATAGAAAAGTAGTTGGCCGATAATCCTATATGCGATGCGAGAGTAACACGCACCGGACCGACGACTGACGGGGGGGGGGGGCGATGCGATGCGAGAGTAACACGCACCGGACCGACGACTGACGGGGGGGGAATTTTTTCCTCTCGGTGTCATTTCGACTTGGGTCTTCGCTGGCCATTTTGAAGTGGCGCGCCAATGCCGGGTAATTGTTCCATACTGCTCTCACTGTGTTGAAGCTGCTAGCCACCCATATGTCACTTAAATGATTTTGCCAATATTTTTTTAGAGACCCCCCAACATTTACCAAATCATGTTTCCGGGGGGTCTCGTGTCTGTTCCGGGGGGTCTGGGATCCCCCGAGTCCCCCCGTAGTTCGAACAGTGCTTATGAGTCAACCAAACAGTTTTAAGTTAGCTTAGGGGGTTCACCATGAATCAAGCCCACAGCTTTAGCAATATTTTTAAAGGTCAAGTCTAAGTGAAACGCAACTAATTCTCCTGTTGCATGGTGTTGAGGTGGATTTTAGTTATGCTAAACTCACAGACAATTTCGAGACGCCTCATTTCATCTCTGGTCCCAAAATCACAGCTATTTTTAAATCCATTTTCCTTTTTCAAGTCAATACCTTTTGCAAGACTCCTTGATTACAAAATCCTGGTTTGAGTTGATTTGTTCCTCCTTAATGAATATTAATTCACATTTTGATATATTTAATATTTTGACAAAGCATGATCAGTAACAGTTTGATCATTAATATTCAGATATTATATCCAATCATCAAGATTATTACAACAAATGACACCAGCTGAATTCAATGATGAGCTTCTTCCCCTCATGCTCCTCCATGATTGGCCCTGCACTACACTACACACCCTGCACTGGAATACATTACATTTACTGTGTCATGACATCACTCCTGTTCTAATTTATACTGAGTCAGAACTTTTCTTTCTACTTTTCTCAGAAAAGTCTTAAAAAGTAAAGTTCAAAAATGGAGGTCAAAAGTTTGATGAAAAGGGAATTGATTACTTAAATATAATTTCCATCACCATTCAACCCATTTCATTACATAACCTATTACTAGATTGTGGAGGACTCCAAACTAGCCCAGCAGGACACTATTGGTACCAAGCTATGGACCACACTGGATGGGGCTGAACACATGAAGCTCTCTGAAGGCACTAGATTCTCGACTCTCTTGTTTGTGGCTACAAGCCAATATACATGTGCACATTAACTGTTGTGGCACAAGTTGTCACTACAACAACAACCAACTATTTTTATATTTTGTAGTTATTTGAAGTACGACAAGTTGAGACCTAATTTTTTCTGGTCTTGGTACGCAACTTTTTTTTTCATGGATGCTAACACTACAGAATATGAAGGTCAGACGTGTCTTGTTTTTAACAATTAGATGCGTTTTAACCTTTAGATGGCAGCAAACTCACAAATGATATGTCCTGTAGAGTTACCCTTTAAAACTACAACAAAGCAGAAACTGCTTAATTTGGGCCATGTACAAAACACACAAAGAAGGCCTTTTTTAACCTTTTAGATGGCAGCAAACTCATAAATGAAGGGCAGCGCGTAGTTACCCTTTTAAAAACACAACAAAGCAGAGACAGCTCAATTTGGTCTATGTACAGAGAAGGCTCAGACCTTAATTGAAATGGCCCTTGCGTCTCCCTTCCTCCCAGAGCGGTAGCAGCAGCAGTAGCAGTGGATGGTCCCTCTCAGAGCTGGACATCCTGCTGCTTGCAGGCACGGCGGGCCACACCCTCAGCCTGGCAGCCAGCAGCTTCGTGGAGGAGGAGCACCAGACCTGGTACTTCCTGCTCAACACACTCTGCCTCGCCGTCTTCCAAGATGTCTGCCGCAAGTACTTCAGAGAGCAGAGGCGCCCTGGCGGCATCGGTGAGGACGTGGACGATGAGGTGGACAATGAGGAGGAGGAAGAGGAGCGGTACTATCTCTCGTCAAAGGGCCGCCGCCCGCCAGAGCTCTCACAGCAGGGGGGGGACCCGCGGTCCAGGGAGAGGTGGCTGGCCCTCGCGACCCCCCCTCTCACCCTGGCCTGCTGCCGGCTGATGCGCACCCTTAACCAGACGGGGGTGCAGTGGGCCCATCTCCCTGACATGGGCCACTGGCTCAACAGGTGCGTCCTCCTCACTGTGGTCACGGTCCAACAGCAGACCTCTAGCGAGACGCTAGGCTCTGTGTCGCACATTGCATAACAAAGTAGAATCCATGGCAACCACATTTTAACATGGTTTTGGCTAGTCAGTGTCAACTTTTTTTTCTGTGCAGCTTTAATCCTCGGCATTAATGTGCATCATTTTAGAAATATTCTTAATATTCTTATTCTTTAATATTCTTACTGAAAATTGGAATTCTTTTGTTTTTACAAGAATAAAACAAGTGTCCCTTCATGTTTGCCTACCCTCACAAATGAATACTTTATGGTCTATTGGAGCCTTTACCATCTAAAGCTTTTATTATTAGTGCTTTACCTACAGACAGGCAGTGCAGTCAGACCATCGCATGACACTGGCCAGGCAGAGTACTCCAAGTCCATTAGTACGGCATGTGGGGAGATTTTAGAAAACATGATAGACCACACACCTAACGATAGATGAAGAACATTTTAACTGTTTTGGTCATTAAGTGTGTGTCCACACCCTTATCGATTCCATTCCCCAACAACCCAGTCCTGATTCTCAAAGCCGTAACTCTCACAAATCACAATTGCAATCTTGTGATCAAAAATGTGACTTTAGCGTGAAAATGGACTTTACATGTTGCAGTGTGAGTTGGACTCCTCCATTTTGCTAATCCATCACACTTTCGCTTTTGTGGAAAGTGCAAAAATCTGAGAAAGAAGTGATGAAGAGGTTAAGGTTGTTCTCTGTGGGTTTTTCTTGTAATTTTGCTGCAGGATATGGTGGACAGTACCTGACCTGGTTTCACTTTTTTTCCCTTTCTTTTCTGCACCAATAGTGTACTTTCACCATACCTCAAATCAATACCTCAAATAAACATATGACAATAATACAATTAGTTGAGATGTGTTTTTTTGGCATTCCTTAATTTCACGTGATTGTTATTGTCATCCATAACTCCTTAAATAATGAACAATGTTATCCGCAAAAAAAAACATCCTGCATACACACATGCAACATCCTGTAATACATTTCTCTGCCCAATGCTTTACCTTGAAATATTAATGCTTTGTCTTGTTGTGTGCCTCTCGCCAGCTCTGAACACAAGGCGGTGCTCTCTCTGCTGGCTGCCCTCTGCCTGGTCCTCATCTACTTCCTGATTCAAAGGCGGTGCTCCTTGGTGTCCAAGATCGCCCTGGGCCTTGGACTTCTAGGGGTCTACAGCTACCGGGCCGCAGTAGGCAATGTCGTGTTCCCGTGGCAACACAGCGGCCAAAATGTTTCCAAGTAAGTTTGGGATCACGTCTCCCATTGTGTCAGACAGCGCAGACCTTGCAGTGCAGCAGTTAGATAGAGAGAATACGTTAGCCATCCCCAAAGGCAAATTTATGTGTTGCAGCAGCCATTCACATAAATGACAAAAAACACAACTTACAAAACACACAGTGAGGTAGGTAAAAAGACACACACAGAATTAAAAATTATATATAAATACAAAAACTACTATACTAGATAAAAAATATAATTGTAACTTTAAGGCAACATATTGCTATTTATTTGCAAATTAAATATAAAATTTGCATTGTGCGTTGCCACTCAGGAGCAATTTCCTCTACCGGCACAGATGGGAGTCATTAGCCCCTATTTACACAGCCTGTTCAAGGCAAGAATGTTGTGCCTTATTCCGCCTCACCTTCTGTATAAAACGTACAAACACGGAATGGGGGGCATTGTTGTTCCTTCTAAAATCCACAACCATCTCCTTCATCTTGGTCACATTTAAGAAAACAATGCCACAAAGTGGCCCACCAGTTCCCTCTACTCGGTCTCCTGTCCACCACTGACACACCCCACAACTACAGAGTCATCTGAAAATTTCTGTAGGTGACAAAACTCCCAAGTTGTATTGGAAGTCTGAGGTATACAGGGTGAAGAGGAAAGGTGAGCGTACAGTCCCCTGCGGTGCTCCTGTGCTGCTAACCATCTGCTTAGACACATATCCCCTCAGCCGCACAAACTGCGGTCTGTCCATCAGGTAGTCTATAATCCAGGAGGTTTGTGGGGGACCTGCATCTTTTTAGGCGTAGTGTAGGCGGAATCATGTTAAAGGAACTGGAGAAATCAACGAACATGATCCTCAGTGCTGCCTGCACTTCTTTCCAGGTAAGAGTAGGCACGCTGAAGCAGGTAGGTGATGGCGTCTTCAACTCCAACGTCGGGGCGTTAGGCAAACTGCAGTATTGTGATTGTCTGTTACACACACAATAGGCAAATTGTTTTGTGTGCAATCACCTGTGGTAAGCTCTGAGTAGAGTGTAGCTAAGAAAACTGCACTGTCAATGCTGTCAGTGCAAGTGCCAACATTTCTCCTGCTAAAGTGCTCCAGACAACTCCCCTCATCTTCTTTGACTGCCAACATATCGGTGAGAATCTTCCATTCTCGCCCATCAGCATGATCAGGTGTCCACCTTATGTGTCTCCGTCTGGAAAGTTTCCCATAGAGGAATCACTGAACACCACCATTTTCAGGGAGCTGTCTTTTCCCAAGTGCTGAAACCTCAAGGTCACCTCTTCAGGTTTCAGTTTTCTGATGAGTTTGTTTGCATAGTGCAGGGTCTGAACAGTAGCATGCTTCGTACTGGATGCCAGAATGGATGTCACACATTATGTCGGATCTACTCTGCCCTGCCACCCACAATATTTGGCCAATCTTCGACTTTAACTTGTGTGTTATAGGAGCCTCTCGTTCTGTGGCTCTGGTGGGGACCACTAGCCTGGCTAACACCAGACTAAATCACAAATGAGATGTAGTCTGGCGACCACCTATTCATTTTCCTGTAGAGGAGGCGTGGTTCCCGATCGTCCAGAACAGTTGGAAGCAAGGCTAAAACGTCCTTTTTGCAGCATGGCAGGATGGGTATACCCAGGCTAACGGACCACGGCTACTAGTATACACCTGTAAATCTTCTATCCCGATATAGGTCATTAAATATCTTAAATGTAATGCTATACCACGATACAGCATGTTTTCCTGTAATTCAATACATGAATAAGTCTATATAAAATAACCACATGGAAAAGCCTATTTTTGCATATTCCTGGGTAAATTAAACACTTGACAAACGAAAAAGTACTTTATTTTCTCATTTCTTTCATCGTTTCACCGTAACGCAGCCTTTGCAAACCAGGAAAAGACAACACCTGCACCGGCAGGTCACGATATGACGATATCCGCGTCTCCTACCGCGATATCCACACATCGCCCCCCCGGCCCTAACCTGTGGCTTCGGTTCAAACGGGCGAGACGTCGACTACGACGGGGGCCGTGCGCTCACCATGCTCCAGCTGTAGCCCCCGACCAGGAAGATGCTGTCGTCCAGGATGGTGCAGCCGGGTCCGCTTCGGCCCTCCAGGATGGGCGTCTGCAGGATGTTCCATTGGTCCGCTTTGGGGTCATAGCACTCCACCAGCATCACGTCCAGATGGGAGAAGCCTGGCGAAAAACAACACATGTTATACGCTATGAAACAAAAGCGTCTTGGGCTGACATGGGCGTCAGCAGGCGTCCATGTTTTTTTGTGAATATCTTATTCCAATCGCGGCGGTGGAGCATTTACGGACATCGGTTAACGAACGATTGTCTAATTTTGGCCGGTCTGTGGCCGGGGATTTGTAGATGCATATATGGACGCCGGGTGGGGGTGGTCTCTAGGATGCCTATAGCGGGTACACTGTAGACATCGGACCGCCTAGGTCGGAGCCGCTCTCCTCGCCTACACACCTCGGTTTTAGCAGACGCACAATGCAAAACTGTATTTCCCGCTATACTCTAGGACTCAATGTTAACCACCTGGCCCCCCAAGAGGGCACAATCCACACTTGCATGGCTCCTATAGAAACACCAGCCTCTGAATCAATTTGCCACCTCCGGTGAGTCAAGCGGCTGAACCCTTTTTTTTTTTTACCTTTCAGATGGTTTCCTCCGATAGCGTAGAGGCGGTCATTCATCCCGGCCAGGGTGTGAATGGCGCGTTTTGTGTTCATGTCTTGTTTCCGAGCCCACACGTCCATTACGGGGTCATAGCAGTAGAGCCAGGACACGTATTCTCCATTGTGCACGCCTCCTGCAACACGTAAATATAGCACAGCGTTATCACTCCTCATCGTTTCCCTTCTCTCTCATGCGGTCGGGCCTCCAACTCCCACTGCTCCCACTGTACGTGCTGCACTTGGAAACGAACCACGGAAGATAAATGTACAAATTGAGCTCTAAAAAACGCACACAATTTGTATCGGACCAACCGCAAACCAATTGCAGGAGTTTTCATTTCAATATATCCGCTTTTTAACGACTTAAAGCAATTTTATTTCAAGAATAGCGACATTTTTAAGACCCATATCTTACGCATTGTTAGTGAATCATCTCATTAAAAATCCCCTTCAAATAAAAGTCGTGTTTAAAAACCTGTTTGTTCATGTTCATGCCAAAGTAGCACAGGCAAAAAACATTTTTTTTTAAAAGGGAGCACTTTGTCGACTGCTTTTCAGAGTGAATATTTTCTCACCCATCAAAAAAAAAAAAAAAAGCACATTTCATTTTGTCCTCCCAAGGTCACAGCGGCATGGCACTTAAGCCACTCAGCCTCTGGCGCTCCAGTGGCACAGAAAGATGCTTTATATCCACGGGGCCAAAGGTGTCGCATTAGAAAGTCCCTCAGGTTGAAAATATGAAGTGTAGGTTTTCACGCGCCACAAGGTTGATCCTATTGCAAAAAAAGGGATTTGTTTTTCTTTTGTTTGTTTGTTTTGACAAGGTCGCACCGGAAAGGGGGACTGATGTAACGGCGGAAAATACAAAGCGGCCACACAGAAATGTCTCATTAGTGCGCGAATGAAGCCCTCGTTCGCAAGGACACACCGCACTAGACTGTAGTCTAGTTTAAAGTGAAGTGTGTGTGTGGGGGGGGGGGGGGCTCGGTTTGTGAAGCCCAGGTGGAAGAGACTAACATGTCCATCCTCTAACAGCATTCAGGTGGTTCGCACAGAAAGACCCGCCGCCATTCTAGGTCAACGGGAAGAAATATGATTTCGGGATTTTTTTAATGAACTACTGAAGGTATTGTGTGTATAAAATATGCTTTTTAATAAACTATCTGTACACTTACAAAGTTGTCAATGCCTCGTTTTATATGTTAAGACCCTCATTATACTACCAAAGAAGTGTCAGGCTATTTCTAGCCTTGAAAGTGCTTTAAAAAAGCGATTAATTTTTTACCAGGTCAGATGCCCGTAGCACTCAAACGTATAGCAGTTTGGTAGAATCGGCTAAAAGCGGCAAACTTAGCTTCGCGTCGTATCGGCTTTTTTTTGCTCTCCATGGAACGTTCAAACTCGTTAAAATACTAAACATATCCCAGAACCAGTTTACACAGGAGTTCTCCTTTAATCACCATGGTAACGTTCGAACTCGTTATCATACTAAACATCCCAGAACCAGTTTACACCGGAGTTCTCCTTTAACTAAAACGTGGCGGCCATTCATTTTTCCGCCTTCTTCAATTATACACCCTCTAAAACGGTCGGATCAATGGCTGACCGTCGCGTCCGTATTTTTCTCTTTTCGGTCCGCGGTGCTGACCTGAGATGTAGATCTTCCCGTTGTGCACGGCGCCGGCGTGGGCCGCCAGGGGCTGGGGCAGCGAGGACACGTACACCCACTCGTTGGTCTCCAGGTTGTAGGACTCCACGCTGGACAGGTAGCCCGTCTCGTTCCTGCCGCCGATCACGTACAGGTGCTTCTCCAGGCGGCAGGCGAAGAAGCTGGCTCTCCTGAGGAGGAGGAGGAGGAGGAGGAGGAGGAGGAGGGCATGCTTACGAACGCATATGTCTGTGGTCGAAGGTGGGGAAATAACTAGCATCTGAAGTGGTATGGAACCGACATATTAGTTTGGTTATCAGCAAATAGGCTGTCCCATGCTTTTCAAAAGTGACACATGGTGCAATAAGGGTGAGGCTGAATAGGGGGAGGGTGCGGGGGGGGGGGGGGTAAAATGTAAAATGTGAATATTCTGTGTCATTTAACGGCCATTTTTGTACCACTGTCGAATAAACGAGAAAAAAAACGGTTGCAAAAGGAAGTGACACACGATAAACGAAAGAGTGACAATTGAGAGCAGAGTGCTCATCGACTGACCTCTCCTGCATGGGGGGCAGTTGTATCCAGCTGTTGAACCTCGGGTCGTAGCGGCTGACAAAGTTGGTGCTGTGTTTACCTGAGATTTAAAAAAGCAGAAAGGGTTGATCCCGTCGTCACAATGGGTGTGCTTTGGTTCAACGGCAGCCATTTTTGTCGGTGGGGTAGGTAGTATAGGTGCGCGCGTGATTGGTCGGCCTTACCGTTGGGGTTCCACTGATCCTCTCCGCCCATCAGCAGCAGGAAGTTCTCCACCTCCACCACGCAATGGTGGGCGCTGTTGTAAGGCATAACTGGGGGGGGGGGGAGAGAAGAAGAAGAAGAAGAAGAAGAAGAAGAAGAAGAAGAAGAAGAAGAAGAAGAAGAAGAAGAAGA
>JAOPJI010000135.1:2392916-2405784 GCA_027122695.1 Merluccius productus
TGTGTGTGTGTGTGTGTGTGTGTGTGTGTGTGTGTGTGTGTGTGTGTGTGTGTGTGTGTGTGTGTGTGTGTGCCAAGTATGTTAGTTACCGTCAGTCATAGTAGTAACAGACATTTGACCCTAACCCTAATGACAGACATGTTGCCATAGACCTGATGGACTTTCCTGCTATTTCAGATCATGCTCTCTCCAAAATGTTGAGAGACACTCGTCTTTCTCTTCCAAGACCTAGGCATACTGAAATTCAAAGACAACTATATATAAATACAACAAAAACAATGATTGGGGTAGGTGGTAACATGTTTTATTGTTGTTACAACTAACCCAGACCCTTGTTGTTATAACTAACAGACTTGTGTAGCCATGGACTAGCTTACCATACAGCTAACAGCCAAAACATTAGCACTAACAATTTGCATGAAAAATATCTACATAGACACAATAAACATGACTTAAAACGTTACAACTGGTTCCTGATGACCCAAAAAAAAAAGTGTCTGCTCCCACCTCCGTTTCTCCACCATTGAGGAGCGTTGCATTTCATGCGCCTGTGATTGGCAGGAATCGGTCAGAAATTATCCGGGAGCGGTCTAAAATCTGCATTGTCTCATAGATTCACACACGGGGCATTTCACTCAACTGCGCCATTTCTAACTTATTACACTGAAATAATGGCTCTTAAATCGGTCAATGTGTCATTATGTGATTGCATATTTGACAATGTTATCTTACGAGCTCAACCGATCAACAAAAAACTGTGAATTTGCGGTTTCCTGTTAGTGTTTATGTTCTGGACTATAAAGAGAGAACCATGGCTAGACTTTCCATTTCACAATCAGCATCATCAAGGTGAAGGGAAACGGGCCTACAGCTCAGAAAGGCGAGTCCATTGTTGGACGGCATTCATCATGCACCATTTTTCCATAATATCTGGCCTCATTACAATTTTCCATTTTATGTGAAAATAAATAGTGAATATGGTGGCCGGACGTCGACTAAATCGCTTTCTTTGATTATGTTGTAGTGGAACATGAATTGTCAGTTAAATGCGTCACCTGTGTAAACTAGGTCATGGGACTTCGTGAAATAGAGGGTGCGAGAGTGATTTGCAGAGGTCAAATGTCACCGCCACAATGACTTCCGCACACGCAGCCTCACACTTCTGCTCTTTTCATAGCCGCCGTATGTTTTCCTTTACCTTCCCCAATGTCCCGAGCACAATGTCCTCATCCTCCCCCCACCCCCCCCCTTCCCCCACTTATCACACAAAGGTGTTTATCTGTTTTTATGCGAAGGTGAGATTACGGTGGCTTCTGCCTTTTGTCCGGCTTAGTGGGTTGGCACCGGGACGAGCGATCTCCATAGAGACGGGGTCCAGAGGTCAGTATATTTTTCTGAAAAGTGATACCAAGATGGAAGAATACGTTAACCGATGATGATGAGTGACCTTTTGTAGACAACACACATGCACACACACACACACACACATGCACACACATGCACACACACAAACACACACACACACACACACACACACACAGTTTTGCATTGTTAATCAAAGAACAATCTAAGGCCTGAGTTACTGTAGAAGCGGTGGAAGTGTGTCAGAAGGGGTCTAAGTAATTGCCGGGCCGCTGTGCTGTAACACTAGGAGACTCAGAGTGATTGAAAAGTGAGCCGCCGCTGATCCTCAGAGACCACGCAAGGAGGAAGGCTTTTCATACCTTATCTAGTGCCCTGTATTACCAGTGCCCACATGAAGGAAAAATACAAACAAAACCCGACACTCGAACTGAGACTCAGAGATAGCAGAGCTTGACAAACATCGCTGACCGCCATCACCATTATGGTCCTATAATTGTTGAAAGTACTATTTGCAGGAGCAGTACTTTGATAATTCGGCATTAAGATAGGCATCAGACGTGTATTACATTAAGACCCAAACTTCCAGTTGGTTAGCAGTCAATACATTTGCAAATGCTTTTATTGTCTCTTCCTGGAGGCCCCTGTGACTGCATTACAGCCACGCCTTTACTTTGAAACCTATGCCCTCGCCTGTGTTTCATGTGCATCAGTCAGAGAGGAGCTGCTGACAACTAATCAACGAATGAGATGCGATGTCTGCTAGCGATGGGGAAAACATTGTATTTCTAACGAGCCGCCCCCCCCCTGTTAAAAGATGGTAAAATATACAGTGTTTGTTTGCTATATACAGCTCCGAGTTGAAACAATGCATTTCTCAGGATTTGCTTTGGCGCCGCGAATGGGAGACAGGCTGAGGAGGTAAACCCAAGGGGACGCGGCGTGTTTATGGCTCCAGGGATATGTGCAGGTGATTAAACCGGAGGAGAAATCCTCTCTTGCATCCGCCGTTCGTTCATTTTTACGAGGTCACAAATATCATCCCCCCCCTTGTACCCATAACACTGCCCCACCGCCGATATTAATTACAATCCCCCCCGACTGAAGAGAGTTTAAATCTGTTCATTTCATTTCGAACACAGCACAGATTTACATGATGCTCGCACAAGTCTTCACATCTTAGGTCCGTGTGAGACCAGCACAGACTCAGCCATGTTTAAAATAGTTATTCATGGTATCGCAAAGCACAGCACATTGTGTTTGTATCGCATCCTTTCTAGAGAAAAACTGTCTTCGGTTGCTGGGATTAGGTTAACGCACTACATCTTCGTTAGGCAGGCCAACATGTTAGAACTAGAAAGATTAGGGTTGTGAGAGGAGAATTATCTTCTCCTCATCACCTAATTATCACCTTGAATATCATAGAATCAGATAAAAAGTAAGTAAGAAAACGTGTGTGTGTGTGTCTGTGTGTGTGCCTGTGTGTGTGTGTGTGTGTGTGTGTGTGTGTGTGTGTGTGTGTGTGTGTGTGTGTGTGCGTGCGTGTGTGTGTCTGTGTGTGTGTGTGTGAGAGACAAAGCGGACAGGCATGGATTTACATTTCAATACGTTACGAAGTGATGACTCCCGCAACTCAAACCTGAGCCTAGCTAAACTAGCCTAGCTAAACTAGCCTAGCTACATGCTAGGGTCTGAGCCTAGCTAACCTAGCCTAGCTAACCTAGCAGCTACATGATAGGGTCTAAGCTTAGCTAACCTAGCAGGTACATGATAGGGTCTGAGCCTAGCTAACCTAGCAGCTACATGCTAGGGTCTGAGCTTAGCTAACCTAGCAGGTACATGATAGGGTCTGAGCCTAGCTGACCTAGCCTAGCTAACCTAGCAGGTGCATGATAGGGTCTGAGCCTAGCTAACTTAGCAGGTACATGATAGGGTCTGAGCCTAGCTAACCTAGCCTAGCTAACCTAGCAGCTACATGCTAGGGCACCCGGCAGACGGAGGGTATTTATTATCCAGTCCGCTACAGAGAGCGACCTTGAGGATAAATAAAATAAAGAAAGTTATCCGTAGCGCCGCCAGAGATAGTCTCCCGGCGGGCTCATGATAAATAGGTCCAATCAGCCAATCAGCCAATCAGCAGCCAGCGCTGAATAGTGAAACAGAGCAGGTAGCGTCTGTGGAAAGCCAAGGAGAAAGGAGAAAGGAGAAAGGAGACAAGAGAGGATCCTTCTTCCAGGACGGCGTATCTCTGTCTGGAGAAGGAGAACATGATGACCGATAGTCAGAGGAACAGGAGGAACTGGAATATACTGTGTGTGTGTGTGTGTGTGTGTGTGTGTGTGTGTGTGTGTGTGTGTGTGTGTGTGTGTGTGCGCGTGTGTGTTTGTGTGTGTGTGTGCGTGTGTGTGTGTGTGCGTGTGTGTGTGTGTGTGTGTGTGTGTGTGTGTGTGTGAGAGACTTGTGTTGCCTGCAAATTGGGATTTCGGTTGGGCTAGAAGACGTTCACCCCCATCAGCAATACGGGTGTGTGAGGGTAACATCTGTCCTACACATCCTAATTGTTTAAAACCCATTCTGTGAATTGACATGAATATGGTTGCGCAATACGCATGACTAGTCTACTGTATAATTCATACTCTAGTAGGAAACAAGTTATTCTGTAGGTCAACTTTTTCTATTTGCATGACATGAGTAATTACGCCGTGTACAGAAGACTATTGATGCCGGGTGTCGCCGTTACATTCAGTGCAGTCATAGGTCATAGGTCATGAGCAATCATGTTGATGTACTGACGGTGTCCTCTCCAACAAAATGAAACAACAAGTTGACACGTCTTGACAATTTTATGCCCCGAGCTCACTTGACACACACACACACACACACGCATGCATTCACATGTCAGGCACGCACACACGCACGCATACACACGCACACACACACACATGCCCCTTCCACTTCCCCCTTCCCCCCTTATCTGTCTCTACCCTAAATCAATCCGTTGGCCAAATAAGCAGGGTGTCAGTAACCCCCGGCCCTGTGAAACGTGTCAGGAGTGTCAGGTCAATGTGTCCCGTCAGGGAGCTCCGGTGCCGCCCGGCGCTGCCTTCTGCAGTGACACACAGACAGTACGGTGTCAGTGGGCGCTTGAGGAAGCCACCGTTTTTTGTTTTTTTTTAATACATTTTTATTCTACCTGCATGTCACCAGGTGGATTTGCATTGAGACTTTAAACCTCCTTTTCAAGAGAGAGAGACCTGACGAAGAAGCAGCATTAAACTGCAAGGTGCTAGCTACAAGCTACAATGAAAAACAACAACAGAAGGAAACATGTATATATATATATATATATATATATATATATATATTATATATACAGACATAACATCCTACAGTCCGCTGAATAAGTTGCAGTTATATAATAATAATATAATAATCCCTCCGGGTGGTTATGGACAAAAATGCTATTATTCTGATTACACCCCCAGTCCTTCTATGCATAAAGTGATCATCCCTGCGTGGTGCCTGTGTGCCTGTGAAATAAGTATACCTGCTTGCTACCATCCTCCTGTGGCTCTAGTCTCACAAATCAAAAGGAGGCGCTTCCAGGGCTGGACCGGCCATCTTGGCAGACCGGGTACTTTCCCTGTGGGCCGACGTGCTTTTCGGGGGCCGACACAACTGTGTGTTTAGTTGTTTTTTTTGTCTGACCGACCCATTAAACAGGTCAATCGGCCCATTGTTTATTTTCCCTTAATTGACACTGGGCTGACCCAGTCACTTCTTTAAACTCCAGTGCGTGATCGATTGTGGTGGGCCGGTCTTGGTCAAAATGCCAGGGCCGATTTTTTTCGTCCCAGTCGTAAATTTATTTTTGACCAATCATGTTGCTGGGGGCGGGGATCTGTAGGGGGAACAAACATGATGTGGTTGATCGTTAATCTCGGATCCAGAAGAGGACTGAGAACTAAAACGATAGCATCGTCTTCCAGTTGTCGGTATCCCTCCTTGGCCAACAGCGAACACAAACTCGGCCAGTACTGGTAAACTAAACTTTACCAATAGCCGGTGGGAAGACGAGCTAAACCATCCTGTCCGGACACCAACGTCCTTAGACAAAGTGTCTGCAAAGGTTTAAAATCAAACCTGTGTAGTAGACTTCTGAAACCGTCCTTTTTGCACCCGTGAATGAGTTTATCTTCGGAATGATAGATCCCCAACAAAACAGGAAACACCGCGTCGCTCCGCCGCTCGCACTCTCTTGGTTTCCGGCCCAGGCGCTACGCAGTCTCCCCCCAAGAAGTTTGGCTGTAGCATCGTCAAACGTCTGGATCCCAGATTAATATGACCATGACTATCTCTTTGCTGAAATGTAGGAGATGCCAGTTTCACGCAAGGCCACTGGTGGTTATATATATATTCAGCTCAAGGATGCATGACATGACATTAGGGATTGAAATCGACAAGCTTTTGTCCGGGCGTCGAACATAGCCACTACAATACACCGTGCACTCCTGCACTATGGTTGATAACTCACTGCCGCCGGCCCGCTATTGGCTGGTTATTATCAGTTTGTCTAAAACTGCTGACTGAGCACTTACTGAAGATGTACAATTAGTATGTAATATGTCCCCAGGCCTCGTCAGAAAGTGTAAAGCGTATTAGTTGATATAATTTACTTAGCTCAAGTTTGCTAAGTTCGCACTTAGCCGCTGCGTCTATAGAACTACTGGGCAACCCGCCACTTATGAATATGCAGAAGATGAGATCTCCTCTTTTCACATCTCCTCACTCCTCTTCACCTTATCACTTAAAACTCAACGTTTTAAAACTCAATCAATGGGCTTGTCATGAATATTCAGGCCTCATCACACCTATCAGTCTTATTTACCGGCGGCACTTCAAATCTGGTTTCATTTCATTAAGCGTATGCCTCTCACCGACACACATGTTTTAACCATGAGGCGACAACCCGCTTGAGGAAGATGCGATTTCCGTCGAGAGTATGCAAGAGCGATATACATACGCGACAATGCCGACGGCACACACACACGCCACCGAAACAAAGATAGTTTAACAAGGACGTGCCATCTTGCAGTTTAAATGTCCTTTTTCCCAGTGTTTAGTGAGTCTCGTATATTTTAATCAAATAAAGCTGTAATGGGAAACACCACCGCCGTCGTAAAAAACAGGAATCTTAACGGGAATCTGAGGAGAAGTGTCTCCCAGGTTCTCATCGATTCTATTTAAATGGGATCTGGGACACTCCCCAGAATAGTAGAAGGAGAAGTTGGCCATAGACTTCCTCATCATTCTGTAGCCCAGAGCCAAACAGCCAAAATAGAGCAATATACCATCTAATATCGTATACAGTTTTGAGAGGGGGAGGGGGGGAGGAAGAGGGTGAGAGAGGATTTGTTCAACTGGTTTTGTCAATATAAACTGATACAGGTGAGTGGACAGCAGCACATAAAGGAGTTCAGAGATGGAGGTGCAAAGTGTTGCCGTCTTTGCTGTTTGATTGAGCCATTTAATTGCAGACACACACACACACACACACACACACACACACACACACACACATACACAGTGTCCAAGTACCACTGCTTTTCCTCCGCAGAGCTACCGTCCTGCGAAAACGGAAAACTGTGTCGTCGCAGGCCGGCTTAGGAGACTGATGTCCAATCAAGTGAATACACAGCAAGCCTAATGCAAGGAGGAGGGGGGAGGAGGGGGTGGGAGATGGTGGAGGTGGGCGGTGGGCGGCGGGCGCTGTGGTGGTACGACACAACACTCATTGATATGCCCCTCAGACGCCATCCCGTTTGATTTGGAGAATCAGGACCCGCAGTGCTAAACATGGCGGCGAGAAACAATCATTTCTGACCAGTGGATCGCGATTTTAGTAGTACATCTGGTGAAGAGGAATAGGGGGGGGGGGGCTCACATGGGCACTGAGCACAAGATAAGCCCCTTTACTTCTTCCACTGGGTTCTTGTCGGAGGGGTTGCAGTGTTTCCCATGATGCTTTGCAAGCATTCAGGTGTCCCAGCCAGCCAGGCAGGACAATTTTAGGTCATATTTGATTAATGTGGGAAGTCTGCCTCCTACCTTGAGCACGGCTGCCTATGGAAGTCAATACAGGAGCTGCTGCTGCTGTACGTTCCGCTTCGGTTAACGTTTGTGTGCAGATTGCATTTCTCCAACTGTAAACAGTTGCAGTTGTTGGGTTTTTTTTTTTGTAGGTTTGTAAATCCATGCAAACTTTGAATTGCAAATAGCTTCCGGCAGCAATTAACCCAGTTTCAATGTTTTGCTTATGAAGACAAAAAAACTGTATGACCATCATTGTGTTGACTAAAGAGAGAATGCAGGGGGAATTGTGAAACACATGAAAGGATTTAGATTAAGTCGCATTGTCCGTTGAATTGTTTATTGTTCTCCCCATGAAGGACAACATTTTTAACAACAACAACGTTAACAATAACAACAACAACAACAACAGCAGCAAGAGTAGAATATTCAATTTACACATAGCACAGCACCATTGCCTCTGTCAGGTTGTATTTACTTTGTACTTTATATTTGCGATCCCATTTGCCTATTGTACACGGTACAGTGATTATATGTCAAGCATTCCTGTACCCTTCAGCCATTGCGTTTCTTGTTTCACAGTTTGATTTCCTAGAGTGTCCCAGACTTTCAATATTACATTTCTTTTCTTTTTTTGGGGGGGGGGTGTGTGTGGGGGTTATATTGAAAGCTCTGTGTTGTCCTAGTTTATATTCAGTCAAGGAGCATCTTGTGTCCCCTGACTGAGTTCTTGCCGTTCGTTTTGGTTTACCCCTTGCAGCCATGAAGCCGGGATTTAATCTTTCTTCCAATTCCTTTTGTGGCCCACACACACACACACACACACAGCGTGCCAAAATGTGCTTGAATGAAGATACCTACTAACTAACTATCTTTTTCAAGGCTTAGCCCTTTCATGCTGCTACTTTGTATTACTGTCTATTACTGTCCGTACGTTTCGACAAAAAAATAATCAATTAGGGGGATGCAAATCGTAATCTGCGATGGTGTAATGACCACCCGTGTTTCCCCCACGTCCTAATTAAGATGGTCATGTAAGATAACACGCTTCACTTCCAATCCGCGAGCCCACCGGCTTCATGCCGATGTATCGTATGCTAATGAGACTACAGTCATTGATTTCGATTATGGGGTCCCGCTGGTTTCTAAAGAGAAATAGGAAGAAAGTAGAAGAAAGAACTGAGAAGTACGTCCTCCTGTCGGCTGTCAGATTACCTCAACAAACAAACCCCCCCCCCCCCCCGGCCTTTCAAAACGTCTCTCAAAACCACCAGCAAGGCGCGGAAGAGACAATACAATACAGCACAACAAAACAATCACCACTTGTCTTCTCGCCGTTTCCACGGGATACGATGTGGATGGAGTTTTTGAAATGACAATCCCGGATTCAAGTTGGCATACACCTGGTACCTGTGTTTCCCATCGCCGCCAGTAATCTCTCTGGCACGGCAGCCATCACTGACTCGTATCGACAAGGAGACGGCTCGGTTTAAAATCATGTACTCACACAAAGACACACACGCGCGCGCGCGCACGCACACACACACACACGCGCACGCACACAAGTCGTGCGGTACCTTACAGTACTTCTGGTACTTTGTAGCTCCTATTGTTTTAATGAATGTCAGTCTAGAGGGGTGTAGCGCTTGTGTAAGCACACAAATGACACCTATTAGACAAAGGACATCCTCGACAGATAGAGTGCTGGGCAAACAGTAGCCTCCAGAGATTAGCCCATTCAGGCCAGTGCTGGGATCAAGTTGTCATGCAAATTGCCAGGTGAAATACAACCCGGCGTCTCGCACGAGTGTTACTATAAACACTATGTTTTAAAAACGCAGAAATGTGTGACTGTGTGAAATTCCGGCTGCGTCGACGGCGGCTTGTCATCCCTTTTACTCTGCCGTCAGTCCAGATACGTTTAGTAAGCCCGAGTGTAGGGAGAGCAATGCATAATTGAATTCAATTGAGCTGAAGTGTGGAATAAAACATGAATCTCTGGCATCACCGGAGTGGTTTTATAATGACGATATAACACCAATAACCGCCCCTTGCTAAATTTAAAACCCGTAATCCGAGAATCCGCCGCGTCCCGGGTCGTAGAGCTAATACACCGCCGAGTGAGAGCCATCTCACTTTTAAAGTCATCAAACTACTATTTGGTGGCAAGTGGTCCCCTGCCGACTGCCGTTCCACCTGGGCGGCCAAATGGCCATCCATCATACGTTCAGCTGTCCTCCTGGGGTCCGGGAGATGTAGATGTCACGATCGCTGCCGTCTACACGTGTCATCCGCGCACTCTCACGGCGCAAAACGACTCCACGCCCCTGCCTTTTTGTTTCAAGAGACATTCGAGATGCGTAGCGCTTTCTGTTCATTCTCTGCTTTGGCCGTGAGATGATAGTGGCGGTAGCGGGTTGATGTCTGCTTCAACCCAGACAGCATGAAGAGGGTTCAGCTCAGTTTATTTATTTATGTATTTTTAACCTCGGCAAGGACAAACATTTCCATTTCTCAAGCCTAATGTCGAGCCTGTGGTGATTAGGACGAGTCATCCTCAGGCTGTAGCAGCATTTCTCTTAATCGGAGTGACTAGAAGTGGACATTCATTTTTAAAATGTGGTCTGCCAAGTTTGTGCCGGCATCCCTCAAGTAGTTCTGGCTTTCTTTTGGTAGTCCTGGCTTGCTCTGGACAAGAGCAGCAATGCGCTGGTGGACTGAAGGGAAAAAGCCTTCTTCAATTAATTTAGATTTCCATTGGGTCATTTTGTTTGTTTTCAGCCTCCTATTCTTGGCTGCTGCAATAACCCAATTATGCTTGAGGGAAGATCTTTAACAATTCTCAAACCCTCACTGTAGCTCATTACGAGGGAGATAGCTTTGTGAAGCATTCTCACTTTTGACTTTTCATACTTCATCATCATTATTTTGAGTCTTTATTTTGGATATTGCTAATTGCCTCTTTTTGTTTTGTTGCTTTTCCTGTTTCCTATTTCTGCCTACGTAGAGATGCACCCACGGTGCTTTGGCAATCGCATGATCGAATCTCATTGAGTCTACTCTATAATCAAAAGTCAACGGAGATTTACATTTTTATTTTTTTTTTACTTCGGTCGGATATTCATTTTTTTAATCTCGGGGGAATAACAAACACAGCGGCGACAAAGGCGACCGCGGCTCGACAAAACAGCAGCGTCAAGCAGACAAAGCGCGCTAACGAGAAGAACTTCTCGAGGGGTTTCTATTGGAACAAACAGAACACTCTGGGTTGTGTGACTTCTAGTTGTCTTTTGAAACACATGAAAATAGGAAAATGTATGTTAATTGCCTTCTGGCATTTATACATCAAAAATCCACAGTTCTCCAAAACGCGAGCAGAGCCCTGAAATGTATGCTTTCTGATTGCACTCTTTTTTTTGTTTGCATGAATGACTGCATTTCTTATGAATCATAATCACATGACATGCTAACAATGTGTTTCTCTTATATCCTCGAAGAGCCCTCCTTCATTTTATCAACCTTATTTCAGATGTTAAACAGCAAACCTGCTCTTTACCTATATACTGTAGCCTAGGCCTACACGACTTATTCCAGTACTATTATTGGCGTAAATTATAGATCAACTGAATTCTTTCTGTATCCTTTTTTTTTTCTCCTCCAGCTCATGGCGGATTTTCACCGATTTCTTTCTCGCTAATGGATCCCACCTTTAACCAAATGAAGGATTTAAATAATGCCTAAGCCTCAACCTGGAATTAAAGCAGCCCAGCCACCAATCAATGTCAGGAGTGTATAAAACCACCCCAGACTGCAGCAGCTTCACTGTGCCCTTCCTCGCCAGCTAGGAGAAGAGGGGGGTGGGGGGGGGGGTAATCCTACCTCTATACACCAAGCAGAGGGAGAGAGAGAGTGCGAGAGAGAGAGAGAGCGAGAGAGCGAGAGAGACAGAGCACCCTCTCTACCTGGTAGCTCCCTATCCCTGGAGAGCCATGGTCTGGGATGCTCCTCTGCTACGGGCTGGACCAGGGCTCATAGATGGCTAGACTAGTCCACACAAAGAGCAAGGGGGCTGTTCTGCTGAGGCACGCCTCTCACTTCCTCCCTAACGCAGGTTCATTTTTGTTCTTCTGACGTCAAGAGGCAATCATGTCTCATAGCGACTGAGTGGAACAGGTTCATGTAAACCCGGTATGTTCCGATTATTTCCCTTATGTATGTTGTAAATGCGCGTGTAGCTGCTAAATCTAAATAAT
Organism: Merluccius productus; assembly: GCA_027122695.1. Classification (NCBI taxonomy): domain Eukaryota; kingdom Metazoa; phylum Chordata; class Actinopteri; order Gadiformes; family Merlucciidae; genus Merluccius; species Merluccius productus. The sequence continues at coordinate 2,404,622 of JAOPJI010000135.1, forward strand.
AAGCCATGTGATGTACCTGCTAATCAGCTTCATACAGTCCCTTGATTGGATGTACTGTCGCACCATAGATACCGTTGACCACACATCACTCTTTAAAACAAAACACAGCCCAGCGATAACGCTGATTTGATAACGCCGATGTTTTAAAAAAGGGACGAATCTATAGTGATCGCGTCTATAGCACAAGTCATTTATTCCTCTGCTTCTTCTGTTCTGTCTGTGCTGGTTGTTGTTTTTGTGCAGGGCAGTTCCCCCCTCCCTGCGTAGTAGCACATGGATTTCAAGACTTCAAATGAAGAGGTAGGTTTTCCGTGCATTTCGGCTGGACATCCACTTTAGGAGATGATTGCAACCCATCCACTCATCCACAACAGACTTACCTGGTCCTGTTTGTCTGCATCACATACTCAGCGGCTGGTCTGTGCAAATAACCAGGAAGCATTATGAGGCAGCGCGAGCGAGGTCTGCTATATTGAAAGGCGGCCCTTGTGATATGTGTGTGTGCGCGTTGTGCATAGACACCCCTTGTGTTATGTGTGTGTGCGTCGTGTTGTGTATAGACATTAGACACCCCTTGTGTTATGTGGTGGCGTGAGAATGCCCATCCGTGCAGCGTCTGATTCGATAATGAGGGTGATAATGGAGGGGATTAAGGAAAGGAAGGGTAATGGGAAGGCATGAGATGGGATCACAGATAAGGCCAATTACATACAGTGCACGCTGTAGGACAGGTCAAGCCGCATTAGACGCCGCGCCGCCTGACCCTGCGACGGCATTACTGCCCTCATTTTGCTCGGCTAACAGCGCTCTCTCTCTCTCCCTCTCTCTCTCTCTCTCTCTGTCGCTCTTTATCTCCCCCCCCTCTCTCTCTCTCTCTCTCCCTCTCTCTGTCTCTCGCTCCATGAGAGCATGCATGTGCACATGCACAGACGTGCCTTCGTGGTTGCTGACTCTCTTGCGATCACAAGCACACATGCACACACACAAGTACACACACACAGGTGCACACATGCACACACACACACACACACACAAGCACACACATGCATAAGCTTGCACATACACACAGACAAACACATATACATACATACACGCATGCACGCACGCACGCACACACACACACACACACACACACACACACACACACACACACACACACACAC
>JAOPJI010000135.1:2415111-2432347 GCA_027122695.1 Merluccius productus
CCCCCCCCCCCCCCCCCCCCCCCCCCCCCCCCCCCCCCCCCCCACGGGGAGCGCTTGATGTTTTAGAAACATGCTGTTGAGTGCATCCTCGTGTCTCTCTGTCTCTATATTCAAGCTGTGGTTTCGAGCATATATTCCCTGACCTGGGTTGCACCAGCTATGTGTAAGTGTGTTACTAAATTAATATTTACATTTAGGGCATTTAGTTTTTGTCCTAAGCGACCGACAATGAGTAAATCTTTCAGTAGAAATTAAAAAAACAGTCTATCACTGTCGGTACAGCAAGGTTGTCAATAGAAAAGCTTTCTAAGTGCACCATAATTGCTAGGTTTAGCTTTCCTTTCTGATATACAGCATGGATAGCTGGGGTAGGATGCTATGTAGATGCCAAATCCTATTTAATTGCCAGGACGTGGAACATATATTAAGTGCATAAGGGGTTTTATTTTATTTTATTTATTTATTTTTTGGAGGGGTCCAGCAGGAGTCCAGGTGAACTCTGAACAAATGAGTCTTGAGTTTCTTGTGGAAGAGCTGCGCTGCTTTCCTCCTGCAGGCCGGCTCCTTCGGATGTTGTCTTCGGACGGTTATTAGGGGTGTCGATTTCCATTTCAAATCGAAATGAGCTTTCGATTTCAATCATTGAAATCAAATGCATGATCGACAGGATCGATTTAAAAAATATATATATATATATATATTTTTTTTTTTTGTTAAGCTGTGTTTGTGGCTCTTCTTTTTGTTTTTGTGTTAAAGAGTTATTTCACCAATTTGGTGAAATACATTTTTGTTATATTTTAATTAATTTAGTAAAATATTACCATATGGCCTTCGTGTGGTACATTCCTAAAGAAATATAATGGTTATATCACACATACCATGTAGATTATCTTTTTAAAGAAGAATTTGAAGTTGTCAGGACATATAACCAATGAGCTGTCATGCTGCTTTTTTTCTAACACAAAAACAAAAAGAAGAGCCACTAATTGCCCCACAAACAGAGCTTAAAAAACACACCAAAAAAAGTAATCGTATTTTAATCGTTTGTTTAAATGGAAAATCAAATCGAATCGTGACCTTAAAATTGAAAGTCGAGTGCCGAGTTCAGCGAGAGTGGAGAGGAGGATCAGGTGGTTCACGGTGTCCAATGCAGCATACAGGTTGAGGAGAATGAGAGCTAATGAGAGGGGCCTGGCTGGGAGGGAGGAAGGGGGCTGAGGGATGGGAATCGAGAACCGGTTCCAGTTGAGAACCGGTTCTTAATTGTCCGATCCATCGGAATCGTACGCCTCCGAGCTGATCGATTCTTCTTATCGATGCCGGCATGTATTTAAGACAGAAATGTGCATGCGCATTTCAAAACATCATGCCAGAGTTTGCTAGTTGTAATGTTTGTAAAAACATTTCTACATAGGGGAATTTTTGGCCAGTGCCGAAGGAAAATCGCCTGTGCCAAAATGATAAGAGTTGAGAATAAAAATAGCAATTTAAACCTCTCCAAGTAAAAGCAATAGCAATTTATCAAGCAGCTGTCTAGGACTGGCCCGAATACATAATTTCACGTTTTTAATAATCGTTAGGTTTTACGAACAAATATTTGTATAGTTAATTTTAAAAAAATGTCAATGCTGCAAAATCACGTTTTTATCAAGTGAGCATTTTTACCTTTTTACGGCAGAGCTTAAATGTAAACTAAACGTTTCTGAAGACACACGGCCATGAGGCTAGGCATACTTCCAATTATCATAAAGCAAATAGGTGATGTGAACATTGTGCAAAAATCTCACAATGTTCCCGCAGGGCGCTATTCGCCCGAAGAGGAAACACACAGGCACTATTATGGATGACTCATTTTTAGTGGAGCTCATTCTGGCTGTGTAGACCTATTTTTTTCCCCACAGTGAAAATTGATCAGGAATCAATGAGGGAATCAAAAAAGAATCATATCGATAAGCGGATGGAATTGGTATCAATAAAATTGTATCGATTCCCATCCCTAGTGAGGGGGCGTTGGGGGGTGAGGAGGGACGTGGAGAACAGTTTCCTGGGGTTGGAGGCAGAGGAGTGGATCTTGGTCAGGTAGAAGGCAGATTTGGCTGCAGACACAGTAGAGGAGAAGGTCTGAGGGGAGGAGAAGGTAGTGAGCATCAGCACAGTCAGGTTTTTTCCATTTTCTCGCAGAGATTCGGACAGCCAAGGGGCGGATGGGGGTGATGGTGCTGGTCTGGAGGTGAGTGGAAAGAGAGAGTCAAAGGAGGAGGAGAGGGCGGATTGAAGAGTGGAGGCGGCTTCCTCGGTGGATAGGGGAGAGAATGTGGCAGATGGTAGTGAGGAGAGAACTGTTGGGGAGAGAGCAGAGGAGAGTGCGATTTCAGGTTACGGTGAGTGATGATGGTGTGAGGGGAAGGGGGGCGAGGGAGGTGGGTGACTTCAGAGGCAGAGAGAAAGAGACAAAGTGGTGGTCAGACTTCAGGGGGAGAGAGAAAGAGAAATGGTGGTCAGACTTCATGGGGAAGAACGAAAGAGACAGACAGAGGGAGGTCAGACAGAGAGAGAGCAGGGTGACCTAGATAGCTGAGGTACCGCAGGACCTTGTGAAGACAAGATCGAGTTGGCTCCTAGCCCTGTGGGTGGGAGGAGGAGAGAGTGTTTGGTCGACTGTGGAGGGAAAAAAGTCTGTAAATTTAAGGTGAGCGCAACCTTTCCGGCTGGATGTTGAAGTCCCCAGGACAGAGAGAGGTGCGCCGTCTTCAGGAAAGCAGCTGCGGAGGGCATCCATCTCGCTGAGGAAGTCACGGAGGGGACCGGGCGGACGATAAATCACGGCGATGTGCGGCTGTGTTCTCAGGGGTGATCCGGGTCTCTGTGAGGGCCCGGGAAGTGGAGAGTCTGGAGGGAGGCGTAGGCTGAGATTGTGTGTCCCCCTTCTTGACAGCAGACTGGCAGTTCTGGAGTCGCTCGTCACGTCAAGGTCTGTGCAGGTGGACAGCGTTGGGTAGAGCAGGATGGATGGGCTGCGGCGTCGAGCAGGGGCTCAGCGGCGATGTCTTCTCCGGGGCAGACGATCGGATCTGACGGTGATTCGGCACATAGCTACGATCGGGTGAAAGAAGATAGTAGCTTCTCGGCCCCCTTGACGGACGCCTACCGAGAGGCTCCCTTGTCTTGGTTCGACCGGGTCTTGGTTCGCAGGGGGGGCCTGACACTACCGCTGACGATATATATGACTAGTCTTTAAGTGTAAAAGCACAGCTCAGGTGGAGTGGTTTGATGAGTTGTCTTGTGTGCGTGTTCAACTCCATCTCAGCTACAAACTAGCACCGGAGAAAACACAATCCAGCTCTGCTATCGATTGCCGCTTCAGCTGACGCCACTAATGCGCATAAAGTTACAATTATTCGAACGCTCCTAATCGCTCCGGACGCGGATACTGCGCCGCTCGCTGCTGCTATACGGTGACCGCTGCTCCTCGGCGCCAGCCAGCTCATTGAAAATGAATGGCTTGCCGGCAGCTTTTGCTGCTCATGAATCTTTTGGCGTGACCGTACAGTTAGTGATGCATGAGTTTGCGGTTCGTTATCGCCTCAGCCTGACAACAACAAAGTGGTAACCGCATCCAACAACAAGCTATGATTTAAACGAGCAAGCGCTTGAGAAGCCCGGACAGGAGGACATCGATTCCCATGACAGTCGGAATTGACTTTACGTTTTGTTGTACTTATGTACTCTAGAATAGCTTTGTGTGGTAAAAAAAAAAAGCGATGCCAGTGAAAAGTGAAACCGGCACAGTATCCTGTGTAGAAACAGGTCGCCGCTGCTGGGTTCTGCTGAGACTATGTTAGTGTAATACCGATATAATTGTATTATTATTTTTTAGACCTTCTATATACAGTCTACATTAACAGCGTCTCCCTACTGCACCGTCTCCTTATCGTTTGCCAGATCATCTACATGGGCTGGGTGGATGAGAAGGAGCTGGACTCGGTTCAAGATCGAATGTATACACCGAAATTCCTTGCCTTGAGGGGATCTTCGCTCTTCAAATTCTCAGCTCCTCCGGTAAGACCTCTCTCTCTGTCGTTCTCTCTGTCTCTGTCTCTCTCTCTCTCTGTGTCTCTGTCTCTGTCGTTCTGTCTCTCTCTCTCTGTCTATGTCGCTCTCTCTCTGTCTCTCTCTCTCTCTCTCTCTCTCTCTCTCTCTCTGTCTATGTCACTCTCTCTCTGTCTCTCTCTCTCTCTCTCTCTCTATCTCTCTGTCTCTGTCGCTCTCTCTCTGTCTCTCTCTCTCGGTCTCTCTCTCTCTCTCTCTGTTTCTCTCCCTCTCTCTCTGCCTGTCTGTCTGTCTCTCTCTCCCTCTCCCTCTCTGTCTCTCTCTCTCTATCTGTCAAAAACCCACCTAAAAAAAACACAACATAAAAAGGTTTCAAAGGCTGTTTGATATATGTGTTGATCCATCTCATGTGTTAACATGGTGTTAATGGAAGGGGAAAAAATCTAATTAGTGTTGGTGAAAGATGTGTGACTGCCAGTACAAGTTGTTGTTGTGTTTTTGTAGTTTTTTTATTGTGATTGATTTTTATGATGATCATAGGTTTTATTGTGGCTGTATCGGTTTGCAGCCATTTAGTTGTCGCTCCATTTCTGCGACTGTTGACAGCTCGAATGTGCAAATGATAGCGGCAAGTGAAGAAGTTCATATTACATTTCATCCATGCGAATGTGTGACTTGTTCAGATTACAAAAGATATATTTACCAGTTCATAAATAAAAATAAAAATGACAGATTCCTATTATGAAGCGCCCACCAAAGTTGTAATGGAAAACAAATGGTATAATACTGCTCCCAAACAGCAACACCAGCTCATTAGTGTTCCTCTCTGGGATGATGTGAGCTTGAGCACAGGTGTAATATTGTAATGAGAAAAGTTGGTCTGCAACTGATCAGGAGAAGAGGACATTTGGGTTTGGCTCTCCTCCCTGCGTCTGTACGAAGTGATGCCACGCACCATTGCTGAGATAATGTTATTAACCCGAACGATTCACATTCAGGAATGAAGGAAGGGTAATCTATAGATTCACAAGCGTGTAATGAGTCCTACATCCTTCAATCGTTTCAGCATGCGTGGTGTAATGCCAACAAGACTAGCCTGGTAAGAAGCCGATCCCAGCATAGTCTAGCGGTCAGGGTGTTCGATTCCCAGCCAAAAGGTTGTGGGTTCGGTTTGAAACCCAATGTCCATGTAGGCATTTCTGGGCAATAAGCCGATCCCGTATTCATTCATTACATGTACCTAAAAGAATCACTGTGATTTGCTTTGGATAAAAGAAACTGTCTACAGTAGAAAGATTATATTAGAATACAACATCTGTATCGACTGATATATATTATATATTGAGATATTGATGTTCTTTTCTTACCCCGACCTGAGCGCCTCCTATGTGAGAAATTACCCGTGTACTCTCGCTTTCACGTTGTTTCCATGTCTACCAGGAGAGTAACAATACATCAGGTATTACCTCTGGATTAAACGAGGCAAGTTGGCTAACTCCAAATGTTGGACTGTAATTAAATTCAAGATATCAGTATGCAAACCGCGTGCGAGACTGTCATCAGGGACGTACATGCACTCACAACACAATACGGGCAAGATTATAATACATTTTATATATGGACTACTGTTTGCAAATGTATGAGATCCAAGACGGTAATATTAAAATGGCCTGTTTCAGGTAACAACGTGGGACTGGACCAGAGCGGAGAAAAGCTTCACTGTGTATGAAATCATGTGCAAGGTTTTAAAGGTATGGTATCTCCTCCGCACCCCAGGCTCCTTTTAAATATTTAAAGGGAAGACTCCTGTTCTTTAAAGTAACACAGAACTGTTTGTTCCATACTGCAACTTGGTCGAGACAAGAAAGTAGAAATGGTTGTGAAAGGAGGAGAGTCCTGATAGAATTGAAAATCTTTTCCCTTTGGGATTGTGTTGTAAAGTAAAAGTCCTCTTTTGCCCAATTACATTCCCGTCAATCCAAACGCAATTGTGCAATAGCTCACCCAAAGTCGGCTAACGTCCGGCTTGGCGTATATTTCGCAACCTTTCACCAGAGGTCTTCCTGTGTAACCCGGGCTTACACAAAAAGCTTCAGAGGGATACAAAAGAAAAGCTCAAACTCATTGAGTTTCAGCGTTGCATTGCTGCCTCTTTGCCCGGTGTCTAAATGTCTGTGCCGTTCTGCACCCGATCCGCATACCAGCGTTTGCTCTGTTGTACCAGGATAACGACCTCTTGGACAAGAGGAAACACTGCTTCAGCGTTCAGACGGAGACCGGCGAGGACCTGTTTTACAGTGTGGAGCTGGAGTGCGAACTGCTCACCTGGGAGAAGGCTTTTCAGATGGCAACGTTCCTGGAGGTGGAGAGAATACAGGTCGGTTGTGTGTGTGTGTGTGTGTGTGTGTGTGCGTGTGTGTGCGTGCGTGTGCGTGCGCGTGTGTGTGTGTGTGTTTGTGTGCGTGTGTCTGTGATGTAGAGATGGTTGTAGGTTCAAGTCCAAGTCAAGTCAAGCCTTTCGAGATTCAAGTCCAAGTCAAGTCTCTCAAGTCCTAATAGTGGACATGGATAAATAAAAGCGGACACTCATACATTTGCAATCCAGCGTTGCAAATAAAACAATTTTGGTTGATGAACAAGATGATTAATTAGGTGATTAATGATTAATTAATTACTGTTTTCTTAATTTGTTGTGTAAAACATGGTTTCATTTAGGGAGAATTTAGGGAGAGAGTGGCCAAATGAATCCAGAAGAAGTCAGTAATGCAGAAAGCAAACCTGCCTCAGCGCCAGCAGGGCCTGAAGTACATTTTTTCAGCCGCCATAATTATGATAGTCCGGTATGATAGCACGATAACAAAAGAGGCAATCCCCATTTGAGACTGCCGATGGCGGCACTTCCCTTCGCGTCCGTGGCCAAGACTACGCCGGCCACTAAGGGGAAATGGGGATATAATAATAATGCAGTGTTTCCCCTATATGCATCCGGCAGCGGGGCCGCAAACAATCTATGCATTCAATGATTATTTATCATAGCAAATCTGAGCGAATTTCCTCTTTCAAGTCTCCAGAGAGACTCGAGTCCGAGTCACAAGTACCCAGCTCTGGTGTGATGGGAATAGAGATAGCTTTAATCTGCCGTGAGGTGAGGTCCCTCCGCCCATGTTGTTGTTGTTGTTGTTCCTGCTGTTGTACCAGGGCAAAAAAAAAAAAAAAAAAAGCCGGGACTGATTTCTACTTTTGACATGTTCAGTGAAGCGAACGTGGAAACATGGCGAACGGAAACCCCCAGTGCTTGTTACATCTTGTTCTCCTTCCCGTCGGACAGTGTAAAACATACGCCTGCATCATGGAGAGCCACCTCATGGGCCTCACCGTGGACTTCGGCACGGGCTTCGTCTGCTTCGACGCCACCTCTAAGGTCAGCCCATAAAGCGTCGTCTCTTCAATTCAATGAGTCCATTAAAAATGACAAAATAAAAATCACAGTCCAAGGATGGCAATTGCCTATTCTGGCTAGAGTGTCAATTCCTGAATCCAATCTTTGCATAATGTTTTTCTTTTTTTCTTTTTTTTTTTGTGCTTTTGGTCATCCTAGGCTATTACTGCACCGTATGCACTTTGAATGAGGGAGCACATTTTTGTTTTGACGGCTGATTCCCCCGAAGCTTCAACCTGTCACTTGTGCCTGCACTTCATTTTGGCCTCTCCCCAAAATCTAGTCTAGTCCTCGTGAAAAGCAGTACTCATCATCATGGGGAGAGAGAGAGACAGACAGAGAGAGAGAGAGAGAGAGAGAGAAAGAGAGAGAGAAAAAGAAAACCCCAGCATATTGTACTCTTGGATTTCACACCTAATTCTTTCAGTATGGGAGCAATAACTGTTAAAGCGCTGCCAGCGTATTGTTTACAGAGACAACCCATGAGTCCAAGAAAAACACCCACAATTCATTAGGATAACTGGGTATGGCACCGAAACATGGTGTGTATGTGCATGCGTGTTTGCTCGATTATCTAAAGCCAAATACTGGCATGCTTCTGAGTGAGAAGTGTTGTTACATTTCGGTTGTAATTCAGGAAAAAAAAACAACAACACCACAAACAAGCCTTTTAACGTCTCCCCCCTTTTCCCCCGTTTCCACTGTTGGCTGTCTCTCTCTCTTTCCCTTCGACTGTACAGCAAACGTGTTTTCTCGCTGGTGGCAATGGCACCATGAGAGCTTGTTTTTTGTGTTGCTTGTTATGCGTTATACGTTCATTATCGAGGGTCACCTCAACAACTTCTTTTCTTCAAATATCGCTCGTCCGCGTCGGCGAGACGCATATTCATGCAATACATGTAACCGGCTGTCTTTTGTACATTCACTCAAGGTATGTGCTAGATTACGAATGAATGGGCGATGAAGGCCTTTTTCATTGTTGTATTTTCCCGAGCTTGGATGACATTCCCTTGCTTATTGTCGGAGGATGAACAAAGATGAATAGATGAGCTGAATTTATGCATCCATCCCATGTGTCCCGATCTTTTTCGTGTACTGTAGGCAGTGCTATGGAGATACAAGTTCTCCCAACTCAAAGGTTCATCCGACGACGGTAAAAGCAAGATCAAATTCCTGTTCCAAAACCAAGACTCGAAAGCGATAGAAGCCAAGGTAACACACACACACACACACAAACGGCCGGAGCGTATATATATACGTCAACATGCATGTCACACTAACAAGGTTACAGTACCGTAAGTGAATCTCTGACCGATATCGATTTTTTATATGTTATTTATGTATCTGTCTATCCCAGGAGCTGGAATTCTCTAATCTCTTCGCCGTGCTTCATTGCATCCATGCGTTTTTCGCCGCCAAAGTGGCGTGCCTGGACCCCATGTTCGTGGAGAGCCACGGCACGGCGGCGGTGGGCACGGGGATCCCCTCGCTCACCGCTTTCTCCTGTAACTCACAGACCTCCAAACTTAAGTATGCCACTTGACAGGCGCTGCTGCTGCTGCTGCTGCCGCCGCCCTATCCACTCCATCTATCTATCTACCCCTGCTTTTTAAGACACTGCACTTATCCGGCGCCCCGGCCCCCCGAATACGGAGGGGAATAAGAGGGGCCGCTCGGTTGTGGAGGTGAAAATATATGGATGAATTATATATCTCATAGCGGAGTTATTTTAATGAGAGACTTTGTCCTCCCTGGATAAATATGACACTCTTTTCTCTCGGGAGAGCGTTTTTTCCAAGCTGGAGTTTCCTCATGGACCTACACATTAACGTGGACACTGAATAACTGTGTTGTTCGCACTAAAAAGTGTGATTTTCTATGTTTCTCCACCCTGCTCTTTTCCACACATGTGTTCCCAAACCGAGAGACATGTCTTCATCTATAGTTTTACTGCTTTGTCGGTTTGTTTTGTTCATCGACTGTTGTCCATGCTTCTAGATGAAATATGTAGCTTTACATACTTCCAACAGTAAATTAATTGAATGCTTGTTCTTGAAATCACATTGTGAAATGCAGGTATTATAATGGGTTCTCTTTGTGTTGCGTTTGTTGCTTGAAGCAAAATCAAAAAGCTAATTTTCTTATACGATATCCTTTGAAATTATAAAGTCTTCTTGTTCTAGAAAAACACAATGAAATAGACGTCCAATATAGATGCCAAAATCAATCTCTCCTTTCTCTGGTAAAACAGCAATCCTTCTAAATATTGACCCAAATGATTAAGCTTTGGTTTCAATCCGATTTGTTTCAATTTGTTTGTCTATTAAGTGCAAACTGCGTAAACGTACAATATATATTACCTTTTTAACAATTATTTTACACACAAATATACATCCAATTCTATCCCATTCGTCATCTATTATAAGAATCACTCTCTATATGAGCCGATCCATGTGGAATACGTGTGTTAACTAGCTGTGTGTGTGTGTGTGTGTGCGTGTGTGTGCTTTTGTGTGTTTGTGTGTGTGTGTGTGTGTGTGTGTGTGACGCTTTGATTTAAAGGAATCCAATCAGGAGTTTGTCCAATCAGGTAAAACCATCGACCGCGATCATTTACATACTTGCATACAGTGTCGTAAGTGTCAGCACAGAAAGCACCGGTATGGATTCACAGCAAATTGGAGTTGATTCAACTAAATTGCAGTGGGTGAAGTAGCGTGGTATAGTCACCCAGGGAATGAATTCATTTCTAAAGAATACTGCATCTAAAAAGAATTTCAGTTAGAAAAACACCCTGCTGGGATTTATTTTCACCCTTGATTATGTAAATAAACACAGACATTCAAATGAACTCAAAGGTATATTGACTTATCGGGATCGCTTGAGGGATCGCTATTCGGGACGATGGAATTGTGTTCATTTGTTGGTGCACCAGTAACATAGCATTTATTCTCTTACCTACATCCTTCACCCCATGGACCAAGGTAAAGGAACAAAGTACCCTTGTGTATTTTATAAATATCTTAACTTTTTCAATTTACCGTGTATATAGTGAAAAGTAATTATTATATGGAAAAACAAAAAAAACCTGTTGGCATGTCGGTGTGAAAGTTAAGAGACACACCACAAGGAACCTCCGTAGCACCGCGACCCCGAGAGGTTGCGGATGCCTTTTTAAAAATGCAATCGTACTGTCCTGAAATATGTTTTTAAACGTTGAAGTGACACGCAAAAAGTCCTGACATGTTTCAAAAGCGACATGGTGTCAAATAGTGTACTTAGTCATGCCTCTTACCTTCGATTTCCTAAAGTAGGCCTAGAGCAAAGAGAAAAAAGAGAGAGGGACCTTTGGTGGGTGACCTTGAGAAAATGGAAAATTAAATAGATTCAGCAGCAAGTGCTTCATGTTGTGCGTGTTTGGCTGACAACACAAGTGTCAGCGGAACAGCAGCAGCAGTGGTGGTGGTGGTGGTGGTGATGGTGGCAGTGGTGGAGATGGTGATGGTGGTGGAGATGGTGATGGTGGTGCTGGTGGCGGTGGTGGTAGTAGTGGTGAGGGTGGTGGTGACTATGCAAAGAGAAAGTCTGAGCGATGCTTCTTGTGCTTTAAAACAATCTTGATTGCATCCACCTTAGAACACGAGGATCGAGATTACTTATTTTTTTGCTGATTACACCTGTTTTATTAACAAATATGTTGTGTAATAAATTAATAAATGAGACTTTTTATAAGCCCAGGCTTACTTGTCATTAACTATGTGGATACATAGATGAAACCTGGAGAATGACAGTCAAAATGTATTTCTTGTACACTTTGGAGGTATTCTTATTTAGAATAGTTTAGCTTAGTTTCAGCTAAGTAAGTAAGTACTGCTATAATACATACTACTATTATGGCAACTAAATAAACAATTAGTTGCCAAATAAAAACACATTTATTCATTTTTATACATATTAGTGACAGATCATTGCCAATCCTTGCTCAACAGCATCCAAAGACAAACACCGCATCCAAAACAGCGACACCTTACACAACAATCATTCCTCTCTCTCGCTCTGAGAATATAAATCAGTCGTTTTATTGCTCATAAACTCTTTCATTCTATCGCAAAGTCAACCTGAAGGCAATAGTTCCCACACACATTAGATAAATGACAGATTAAATGAATAAGTAAATAACACAAGGCAGGAATGATGTGATTGTGACCTTTATTTTGTGCAAAACACGTACAGAGGAACAACACAATTTCAAAATTAACTGCACACTAAGTAATCAGCACAGCCCTGATAAATGACAGAACAGTTTTGGCTTGGTACGAGAAACTAGACTCCACCGAGTGCCATTTTATAATCAATCCTATCCGATTGTTGCAAAGGGGTAGCAAGAGCCTGAACTAAAGCCTCTCCAATTTCAACACCTACAGAAAATTACAACTTGAGATATTACTTTGTAATTGCGCTAATATATAAAATTGTACTTGTATCACTGCATCTTCAATGAACACTATAAAAATCAATTTGGTGGTTAGTGGTAATTGTTAGTCGTGTTGAGGAAAGTATTATTGCTAATGTGAAAAGCTTTCCACAGAGTTTAAAATCCGGAAGAAACCCCCCCCCCCAAAAAAAAACCTCAACCCCAAAACAAACTAAATTAATAAACGTGCGCACATATAGACGTACACGCACATATAGACATACGTGTGCATGTTGACATACACGTACATGCGCACGCACACCACAGACTCACACCAAACCACCACCATGATTAAACCGAGTCATTACAAACCCAAACAAATGTACATGACATCAGAGCAAATGTGGACTAACGTGTATCTCTTGAACAAAAACAGCAGTAGAGAGTCCATCTATACAGACATGATTTCCCAGTGTCATTATACAGTACAGCAAGAGAGGAGGGGGGAGGGGGGGGGGGTGCTAGAACGAACCAAATGCAACTTATATGCGATTCATAAAGCATATGACGTCCACACATTTACACCATGCTTATACCGGTTATAATTCAGAACACATCATTCAACTCAGCTTTTCTTACTACTACTACTAAATTAAGCAAGTCAAAGGAAGAGGGGGAGAGTCGGCTATACAAAAAAAAAAATAGCATATACACAAATGAAACATGACATCTGCCAGTGATGTGTCATGTGCCCTCGTTGATATTGTGGAATGTTGACTTTGGGATCAATTGGGTCAATTGACTGTGCCACAGAGCAGCGCTGGCTGTCATCCTGCTGTGATTGGTTACGCTGGCACTTAGCAGCTCATCACTGCCAGGAGAGCTCTGGACACTCACATCCAACTCCTTGTTCTGCAATACAAATGAGCCCGCCCCCCCCCACCCCCCACCTCCCACCTCCTATCCACCCCCGCCCCCAAAAAAAGATGGCACCTCTTTATCTTTTAAATGTCAGAATAAAGAATAAGGTGCTTGGTTGGACATATCTGCTGTCCACACTACAAAAGGCTTCAAAATCCGCCATTATGAGGACTTTGCATCATCTGAATAAAAAAGGGTGCTAGGGAGTGTTCGCCTGTCAGAACATTTTAAAATCACTCGGCTGGGAATCCTGCCCTGAAATCTTTTTTTTTTTTTTATTGTATTAAAGCTAGTTGAGAATCAACATGAGATCCCTAAACCACAATTCAATAATTTCCATGACGACGATTTTTATTATCACTCTTATTATTTGGCTCAGCAAATGAATCAAAGAAAAACCAAAAAACAAAACCATGAGTCATATGTGCCTTACATATAGGCAATAAACAAAACGCTCAAATATAGCAGAAAGCCTAACTTAAAATTCATAGTCAGTATTTAAATGCCAGTTACAGGCAAATTAAATAATAGAAACTGAGAACAGAAATGAAAATTTAAACTCAAGTCACCCCATTCTAACGCATTGTGTATCAAAGGTGGAACTGAAAATAAACTGGTGATTAACTGGTACACCAATTACGCCTTTCGAATGAAAGTGCAAACAAGGGTCAGTTTTAAGTAATTTGCTCCATTGAGCATCTGTAAATTGCCAGATATAGCTTAAAGTTTATAGAAAAGGTGCAATAATTCTCATTTGATATACCCATGATGATATTCTTAACAAATATAATAAGATTTTTTTTTTACCTTGCAACATTCCTGCAGTCATTCATTCATAGGGTACCAAAATATGAATCCGCCACCCGGTTCACATTAAGTAGATGTTTCTTCTCTTCTTTGTACATAGCTTTTATTTTTGTTTGACGTCGAAAATAAAAACGAAAATGTTGGAAACTTGCCATGATGACCATCGTCTCATTATTATCCCGATATCATCGACAAAGTGTTTCTCCACCGCGGGTTTCGCCATCAAGACAGGAATGGAAATAATGCTACATTTGTACTGAAACATAGAAGAGGGTGAGAGTGGCGAGAGAAAGAGAGGGAAAAGCATTTCAGCAGGAACTGCGGCGGCCATTACCACCAGACACTAAGTGAATGGGTTACTTCTCCCGGTAATACAGCAGATATGCCTTCAGCGACTCGGGCAGCGGCAGGGCCATTATTTGGTCTCTTAACACGTTTGCTTGCTTCAGGATCTCTACCTCGCCCATATCTCTCATCCTCTCCGCTCCCTCCAACTCCACCGTCGCCTCCTCCTCCTCCTCCTCCACCTCCTCCTCCCCGCAGCCGGCGAGCTTCCTGTGCACCTCCTTGGTCTGCCCCTTCTCCTCCTCCTCCTCCTCCTCCTCCTCACTCTCCATAGTTTGGGGAATCAGCTGATTGCCGACAAACACGTAGGCGTTAATGCGACGCCGTCTGCAGCGCCTGCGCCGCTTGCGCTTCTGCGGCGGCGCCCGCTGCGTGGGCCCCTCGTCCCAGTCGCCGTGGTCGTCCCCCAGGTGCCTCAGCGTGCGCCGGATGTAGATCCGGGACAGGTCCTGGAGGCTCCGGACGCTCACAGAGGCTGCAGGAGAACAAAAACAAGACAGAAGAAGAAGGCTGTTAGAACAGGATGATCTTTTATGGAGGGACATTAAATATTTCAAAGTAAAAACCCCCAAAAAGTTTCACAAAATTGTTACATCATCATCTGCAGGATTTGACCAATGTCAAGTTCATTCAGTCCCAGTCTATGTAAGACCAGTCTCACCACTCCTTTTTCAATAGAATTCGAATCTATCTAAATCTGATTGCAGTGTTTTGAATATAAAATAACTACATAACACTTGGGAGGGCGAGGTACGTCTTGGCGAGAAGAGGAGAAGACGAGAGAGGAGGAGAAAAATTGAAACTCACGCAGTTGGACAGAATCAGGTTTGTCTCCGTCCGCTCTGCTCTGCTGGACCAGGGGAGCGAAGGACACGGCTAAGATGTTCTTACTCTCCCATGTGCACTGACCGGTCCTGGTGATCTGGGTCAGCTAGACGAGACGAGACTTCACATGAATCCAACACTGACCAAAATACATATAAAATAACAACAACAATCGTGTGTGCGTGTGTGTGTGTGTGTGTGTATGGATCGTGATAAAGGGTGTGAAGATGTCTGTAATGGAAGCTTTGACTTTTTAATTTTGCACATTTTATTATTAGTCAGAACTACTACTACTACTACTATTTTATGTCAGAACATGATTTATTGCCAAGTAGGTTATACCCATGCAAGGAATTTGTGTTGATATATTGGTGCCAGAAAGACTGTACAGTAATTCAAAATATATACAAAATGTATAATGTCTGTCCAATCGGCACTCCTGCTTTCTAATGGGTGTTGGGGAGGTTTTTCATCGCCCTTTTAAAAGGTTTAGGGTAAGGGGGTGTGTCGTCAAATCTTTTGATCCTAGCCCTTACAAAGGGCTTACCCTTTTCAAAATAAACTTGACTTAAGACAAAGCAAGGCTAACCCAATGTTTCGGGGTATGGGGGCCTCTATTGGGTTCAGGGTCTGCAGCGAGTGCTGGGCTTTCAATAGAGTCTGATATTCTAGCAGCAGAGCACCCTGTGTACCAACCGTGCCCTGCCACGCCCTTTATGCCCTTTCACCTGAACCCCCCCAGGTGTCAGATACTAAACATTTAACATTTTCTTTCTTTTCTTTTTTTTTTTAAAAGGTAAAAAAATATATAGTTTTTAATATACCTCTATTTACTTCTGGTCCGCGAGCTCCAGCGGTTCAATAATGCATGAGAATGTTTCATAACAAGTCTCGCCGGCCAGAGATATATTCCACTGTGTCGTTCCTCCCGGGTCAGCATTATGAATATCAATGACCGCTGTGTTTATTGTGCATTATTCAGGGCCCATGTACCACTTACCTGGTCCTCTATGGGCATCACCAGAACGCCTCCGATTTTAAGCAGTACTTTCATATAATTTTCATGATCCTTCTGCACGCCCGCACCGCAGTAGATGCGGTCGTACTGGTGACTGTCTGTGGAGATCTCCAGGCAGTTCCCCACCACGAAAACAGGCTCGCAGAACTCAAAACTGTAACCAGATAACATCGACATGAATTATTTCACTCGGCAAACCCGGCTAAATATCCCCCTCCCCTCTCCCTCTCGGGATTCCAGTTTCGCACAGCTAACAGAATTAATTGTGAGAGAACAGCTAACACTTGTTAGTAACCTCCGTCTAATGGTGCGAGGTGTTGTGCAAAGCGTGCGCTCACTTGTCAAAGCTGTCGCTGTTCTTTATGAAGTCCTCCAGCTTCTCCCGGGCGTATTCCACCACATCCTTGTGGAGCTCAACGCCGTGGTTCACACCGAAAGGCCCTTCAGAAAACGTAACGCATTCCCAGTCACTTCAGAACGGGAACTTGATGCGTAGTAGCTCCAGATGTTAACCTAGTGTGCCATTTGAGTGGTAACCCATTCATGCCGAATCACTAATCATTTTGTATACAGGGCTAGTGTATCATTTTGTGACCCTGAGTATTAGTAGTTGTAATCAGTCAAAGCAATCTCATTTTAATTCATTTACCCGACACAATCAGGACAGTAAAATATGGCTCCTACATCCGTGTTTAAGCATCTCTTCTCACGTGACGTCTTTCCAGCCAATCGTGCCGGTTGACTCATGATGAACGCGAGTCATGTTCATCATCACAACAAGCATGGAGGACTCCCCGAAAGACGACCCCCCATCCACGCATCATATAACTACGTCAGCAAATCTTTTTAAACAATATATATATATATATATATATATATATACACACACACACACACACACACACACACACACACACATATATATGTATACATAAAAGTTTTTCGTCTCAATAAATACGTGTTTTCTGAAATTACACATTCGCCTATTTTTGCTTTTGTTTATAACTCCCGTATGATCGTTTTCCTCAAAATACGGTCATTTTAAGTCTCTGCGCAGTACGGAACCAACCTATGACGAGGCCGACCATGGTGCTGAGGTACCCGGTCCCGCTGCCCAGGTTGAGGAAGGACAGGCCCGGCTGCAGCCGGAGCGCCTCCATCACCTCCGAGTAGATGCAGGGGGCCGACAGGTGGATGTTGCCGTGCTTCCACGCCAGGTCCTTGTAGGCGTTGTCGCGGTAGCTGTCCAGGTAGTAGTCGCCGCGGTCGATGGCGCGGAAGGCCCGCTCCACGCCGTCCGTGCGGATGTACTGGGCCTCCTTCAGGTTGTCGATGAGGTCATCGTTGTCCTCGCCCGCGCTCACCGCTCCCCCCATGGTGGAGATATATCGGTATTTATTATAGATTTATGGAGCGG
>JAOPJI010000135.1:2508983-2522899 GCA_027122695.1 Merluccius productus
GCGCAGCAGCTTTCCAGATTTTGGCGTCCGCAAAGTTTTAGTAAGAAATCCACGCAAGTCTTTGTACATGAGGCCCCAGAACAGTGTCGCCTGTGTGACGTCAGTCAGTTGGCAGTCGGCCCCTTTGCCACGTCTCCATAACAACACCAGTACACATAAAAGCGAAACGTCTGCTGAGATGATAACTATAACTATTTACTGAATAAAAAAACGGTTGTTATAAAAGACAAAAAAAACTGAAAAACTGTAAAACGGAAAAAAACAATATGCCACTTCATACACAGTAGCTCTGTCTACCCTCTCTGGCAGAACTACCACCGCTGGGTGATGCAAAACACATCACTACCACCGACACAGTCGACAGACAGACAGTTGGTAACATTCATAATAATGCAAATGTGAGGGCTTTCATCGTTGTGTTACCTCATGCAGCGATAGATAGCGACTTAAAAGACATTCATTTGCATGAAAATCTTCGAGATCTATACTTTAAAGGGATAGTTCACATTTTTTGAAGTGGGGTTGTATGAGGTACTTATCTAGAGTCAGTGTATTACCTAGAGTAGAGGGCGGTCCGCGCGCAACTAGTTCGGAGAAGCAGACGGCTGTGCCAACACAGACGCTCAGCAATGTACTGCTGTGAACGTGGTCAGCAGCCAAACATGTTTTAGCCCACTAAAAAAATATCAATATCAGTTTATGTGTACGCTATATAAAGTATATTCTCACCGCTTTACCTTGCTGTCAGACAGCCCTTTCCTTTGGCACTACATTTTCTCAAACGTAGTACTTCTGTACTACTTCTGTTCTTACCCAAACAGCTGATCTGCGGGCGGCAGAACTATCCCTTTCAGGGCAGACTAACCACATAAAATGTACTCGGAGACAAACTTTCTCTTGTCAAATCCTAGTCTGCCCTCCACTGTCCCCAATGTACTTTCCAGTCATTTATAGCAAATTAATTTCAAATGCTCGCATGGATGTGGGTGAGAGACATAGTGTGTAATTCTTAATCGATTCCTGTACGAATGTGTGAAATTATAAATGGAGGTCTGAGCGTCGGTCAGCAAGTTTGAACTTGTTAACTGTTGCTGGTGCTGCAGTGCATTTCTTAAATCCCCAAGGAGTCAATTGGGGAAAGGGGTACAGTCAGTGTCTGGGTTGTCTACATTCTCTAGTTGCATTGACCTACTTTGAAGGTCCATTTGGGCATACATTTATTTTAAAAGTGTTGGTTCAGAGAAGTTTGGTTATTATTGTGATTATAAATACACGATATAGCATGGCACTTAGTTTGTGTGCGTTTAAAAATGTAAAGAAAAACACATTTAAAAAATATATAATATCTGTGTGACTCCATTACTAAGTACCGATAAGACTCACTCACAGAGGCTAGGTTGAAGGTGGGGGAAGCCTTTCATGGCTTGCATTTATTCAACAGTTAAAGTTCAGGGAGGGTGCTTACTGCATGGTCACCATGCTGGCCTCCACCGCGGAATCCACCCTTTCGTGCTCGTCCTCCCGGATGGCTGCCACAGAGGCCAGTCGCTCTGGGTCGCCCGGGAACTCGGAGGTGTACCCGGCCGCCATGGCCCCGGCGTCTGAGGTCTCCTGGACGGCCGGCGGCAGCTGCGGAGTCAGGAAGGTGGAGGAGATGAGGGCGACGCTGCGCATGCGGTTGAGCTCCTCCTCCAGGTGCTTCTTCTCCTGCATGACGCTGGCGCGGTCCTCCGAGAGCGTCTCGATCAGAGCTGGAGAGAGAGAGAGAGAGACAGAGGGAGAGACTGTTTACCACCAGGTAGACCAGCACCACCTGTCCATTCACAGGACTCGAGACACAGTGGTGCTCTGAGAGCGTCTCGATCAGAGCTGGAGAGACAGATGGCCGAGACACCAGCCATCCACACGAAACAAGACAGTGAAACTATAATGTACTACTTTTGAACATCAATGTTGTGAGTTCAATCCCCATATTCAAAGTCTAGCTGTAGGCATCCTTGATTAAGATGCTCAACCCCTACCTGCTCCATAATCAAACATTAAAAAAAACCATTGAAAAAACATCAAAATAATGACATGCTCTGTAGAAGAGAGGCATCTGCTAAGTAACTAAATAGCGAATGGCTGTAATGGCCCGATGTGAACTTGTTGCAGGCCCACACCAAGCGTTGTGAGCATACCTTTGTCCTTCTCCTGCTGCTGGGTGACCTTGCTCAGGCTCTCCCTGAGCTCGTTGATGATCTGCTCCTTCTTCATCTTCTCCCGGGACAGCACCGTGTTGAAGTTAGTCTGCAGGGAGGGAGACAGGGGAGCAAGAGGTCAGCTCTACGGGGAGCGAAACACAGACGTCCTAATGTACAGGAAGCACAATAGTGGCTCTGTGGCTCTGTATCGTTTACATTAGGGGCTTATTTTCTTTTAGTATGCGGCCACTGGATTTCCGCATATTCTTTCCAAATAACCTACTGCTCCATTAGTCACGTAGGGGTCGTTGAAGTAGTGATGACCAATTCAAAAAGACTAAAGTGATGTATGTAGCTACAAAAATGTCTTGATTTGAAAGCACGAGTGTTGTTGTTTTCCTTTTAAATGCTACACTCGTAAGTGTATTTACCGTAATGTAGACAGCTTGTTTAACACGGTCTCTCGCTCAATTACAACCCCTGGTGCTAAATGACCCTGCTTGCACTCTCAAGTATACGCATGGTCACTACAGCATATTGACAGACCACAGACTATTTTGGATGTGTCAACACGTAAGGCAATGCTAAAAAAAAAAAAAAACAGGAAGGCTGTAATTAAGGCTTTTAATTACATTAAAAAGCAATTATTCAACCTTTATTAAAAAGCATTGACGCCGATACGATTTTTAATTGATAGATGCGTCATTCCCTGATTAAAAATACATTTTAATTTATGGCACCTTTCATGGCACTCAAGGTCACCTTCCATCATATCAGTAATAAAACATTGCTAGATCCATCAACTATACCACCTCATGTAAGGCGGATTATGTGAAACCTGTTATGCTGACCTGTTAACAACCGTTAACAGGTCAGTGGGGAGATTCGACCCGCCCATTTATGGCATCATATGCCTCGTACACAGCTGTGTCCTCGCATGAACCGTACAAGGTCTGCCCGCTGGATGACCAAACCCCAGCATATTGATTTGTCTGGTGTCACACGTACTCCACGAGTAAAATAAACAAACTTCATGTTAACACAACAAGCAAAAGATGCGTATTAGGCCTGACCTAGTGACACCAAACCTAGATGGTTAACGCCGTGTTATGTTGCCCATCGATTCAGCATTGTGTACACATGTTAACAAGGTTATACTGACATTATATGCAGTACTATCGTATCATAAAAAGATACGTTGTGATACATTCTTACACATAATTTGATAAACATACCATTAGTAAAATAAAAAGTGCTCGCAAGTGAATATGAATAAAAAGTGCTCGCAAGTAAATAGGAATAAAAAGTGCTCGTAAGTGAATATGAAACATCCTTTATATCTCATGTTTTCTGGACACCCATGAATCAACCTTACTTGACAACATACACTAAACAAAGCACCAGTAAAAAAAAACATCAGTACAATCAACAGTAAGACATGCAATACGCAACACAGCATAAATAAGATGAAGTTGAAGTGAGTAAGCTAGTTTAAACAGATGGTTTTTAACTGCAGTTTTGAATTCTGTAATGGAGTCCAGCATGTGGATGGGAGGGGAAAGGGAGGGAGGGAGGACTTTAGTCACATCCGCTCATCAAATCACTCTCACCTCGTTCACTCACTCACTCACGCTCCACCGGCCATACCTGCTGCTCTGCGATGAGCGACGTCTTGAGGGTCTGCATCTCCTCGTCCTTCCTCTTCTCCAGCAGCTCCATCTGGCTCTGCAGGGAGGCCCGCTCCTGCTGCAGCCGCTCCTGCAGGGCCGAGTCCAGGGACAGCGGGGAGGCGGGGGAGGAGGCACGGAGGAGGCCTTCCACGTGCGGGGAGGGCAACCCTTCCTCTCTGGACAACACGGATCAAGAGGGACGGTTGGATTATACTAGGACTGCAAGTAATGATTCTTTTTGAGAAATAGTTCTATTAAAATCGATCAATCGTTTAGTCTAGAAACTGTCTATAAATAATAGCAAACGCCATCACACAGTACCAGAGTCCAAAGTGATATCTTAAATTGGCTTGCATTATCTGACACGCAGCCAAGTATTCACTTTATAATGATCCATCAACCAAACATTTAAATTTCTGAAGCGTCAAGCAGCAGATGTTTGTCATTTGTACTTGACAAATGACCGAAACGATTAATTGATTATAAAAATGTGATTACATTTAGTTTCTGTAGTAATTGAGAGTTCCACCGCAGTTAATCCGCTTTAATGAATGAGAAACTAATAAAAAAGGATGTTCATCTTGTCGATTAAGTGTAGACGTTTTTATTTCAAACCACTGACCTGTTCAAAGATTGGCTCTCGTGAAGTTCACTTTCAAGTTTTTTTATTTTGTCCAACAGTCTTGTCTCTAGCTCCTTCTTCTGCGCCTCCAGTTCTTTAATGGCATCTGGAACCTGAAAGGCCTCCTCTGGCTCTCTGCTCTGCTGCTCCTCCAGCCTTCGGGAGAGCAGATCGTTCTCTGCCTGCATGATGCCAATGGCAGTCCGCGAGTCCTCCTCCTGTTGCTGCAAACGCCTCTGCTGCTCCTCCGTCTCCTGGCGCAGGGCGGCGACCCGCTGGTCCAGCTCCAGCCGATGCCGTTCCTGCCACCCCGCGTGAGCCCCCTCCGCCTCTGTGGCCCGCCGCTGCAGGGCCGAGACCTGGCCGAGCAGCGCGCCGCTCTCCGCCTCGTGGCGCTCCACCAGCTCCGAGATGCAGTGGTCCTTCTCCCTGCGCGTCAGGGCCCTCAGCTCCGTCAGCCCCACCTCGTGCTCCTCGTTCCGCCGCCGCAGCTCCTGGCCCAGCTCCGTCAGCCTCGCCTCGTACTCCTCGTTCAGCCGCAGCCGCTCCTGGCCCGAGTCGGCCAGCTCCTTGCGCAGGGCGCTCGTCTCCGCCTCCACCCGGCGCTCTGCGGCCTCGGCCTGCTGCGCCCCGGCCTCCTCCAGCGACCGCTTCGCCTCCTCCAGCGACCGCTTCACCTCCTCTGCCTCGGACTCCTTGAGGGCCAGCTCCACCTCCAGCTTGCAGCGGAGGTCGGCCAGCTCCGCGGCGCGGGCTTCCGACTCGCCGATCTGGCCGTTCTTCTGGCTCACGACGGCGTCGTGGGACGCGGCCGCCTCGCTCAGCTTGTCCCGGAGCTCGGTCGTCAGCCGCTCCAGTGCCTCGCGGTGCTCCCCGGAAAGGAGTTGCAGCTGATCCTCGTGTTCCCGCCTCATCCTGTCCTCCAGCTCCTTCAGGTGCGACTGCTCCGCCCCCTCCAGCTCCTGCCGTATCTCCTGCCGGCTCCGCTCCGCATCGCAGCGCAGGCCCTCTAGCTGGCACTCCAACGAGCCCCTGGAGGCCTTTAGACTCAGGATCTCTTCGGCCTGAGCTTTAATGCTCTGCTCCAGCGCTTGCATTCTCTCCGTCTGATTGGCCTCCGCCTGGGCGCACTGCTCCCTTTCGCTCTCCAGCCGAGTGAGTTCCCCCTGCTTGTGATCCAGCAGAGCTTCCAGCTCCAGCATGGCCCTCTGCACCTCCCTCACGCTGTTCTGGTGGACCTGGTTCTCTTGGGCCAGGGCGTGGACCTGCATCTCCAGCTCTTGCCGAAGCAGGTGCAGCTCACCGCGGTGCTGCTCCTGGGTCTCCAGCTCGTGGGCCCGTCGCATGCCGTCCACAGTGCCGCGGACCTCTGAGCACATGGACTTGAGGCTGAAGCCGAAGTCCCGCTGCTCCTTGAGCACAAGGCCGCGGAAGTGGCAGAGGTCGTCCTTGACGCTCCTCAGGTTGCACTGAGACTCCTCCGCTGCAAAGCGGTACTTCTCGATCACCTGCTGCAGTGCGGCCATCTTGGTGTTTTCCATCTCCAGGGTGGTGGTGTCCAGGATGCGCTTGTTGTCGATGGCATTGATGACGGAGGAGTACAGGGACTCCACCATCATCTCCGGACTGGTGGGGTCGCTGCTGGGGTTGGGCGAGGACAAGGCACCCTCGATCACAAACTCGTTGACGGCGGACATGAAGTCCGACTCGGGGCTCTCCGCCAGGGAGTCCAGATCCAGTGAGCCCTGCTGCAGCATGGGGTCCATGTTGGGGTGGCCGATGGTCTCGAAGTCAAAGGTCTGGGCGTCGATGCTGTCCGGGGACAGGTCCTCCAGCGGCGCCGGGACGGGTAGGGGCTGGCCGGAGGGGCTCTTCAGGTTGAGGGAGGGCATCTTGGAGGAGGAGGTAGGGCTGGCGTTCCCAGGGGTGCTTTCAGACCGCGGGGTCATCGCAGCGGATCGCTGGGCACTCTGGCTGCAGGATGCCTGGAAGGAGAATGAACACATTAAACAATAACAAAATGACTATTAAAAATATAGCCGTTAGGTTTTTCAAAATATAATACAATGAGACGCATCTCGATTCATTTGTTTGAATTGCCAAATCCACCGCCACCTACCTCCAGTCCAGCTATACCGCGTTAAATACGCCATCTGTTTTACCAACAGGTGTGAGTAGCCATTACAAGCCGTTTCAAAATGTGTGGTGTCACTACCTACAAGTGGGAGTGTCCACCTGGATGTGACAATGAATATAAAGTCTAATCGTATACAAGCCTACCCAGTGGACTGTGCCAAATTGTCGGTCCATCTATCCGTCCATACATCCACTTGTGATGTCACTAGAAGGTAGTCACACATGGCAATTTTGAAACGCCGTGTTATGGCTAATCACGCTCACACCTGGTGGTAAAATAGGGGGACTTTAATCGGCCACTATGCAAGTGAGCCGGTCCGTACCCTTTGTTCGCTCAGCAGGTCGGTGATGGTGCGGGACATCTCGTCCATGCTCTGTGCAGCCTGAACCAGCTGCAGCAGCATTTCCACGTGTCGATTCAATGGCTCAAAGTCACACAACGTGGGTACCCTGAGGAAAGTCAATACATGAAACTACAATACAAAAATAAAAAAGGGTACATCAAATTTTGAATAATCTAACAAAAGTATGACATTCACCGCTCCAGATGTATTGAAGACAGTTACTTTTAAGCTGCTGCCTCACTAAAATGACATCATGTTTACCTTCTTAAACACATCCATAAATTAATAAGTTTACTAGCGATAAGGTAACTAAGCTGACTCCTCTACCCATGCGGTGGTATATGATATCACTGCCACATCCACGTCTGTAATCACTGGCGTCATTCAAGATCGTTACTTACATGAGGAAGGGTTGCACCTCTGTAGGACAGCATGACTTAAGGTAGTGCAGATCGTCCAGGGAGATGTCAGGAAGCTCATAGTCGAACTTTCTGGGCTTTCGCGTCTGTGACCAATAGTAGTTCAATTAAAACCGTTAAAAATCTGAGCAGAGAACCTGGGACATCATGGATTTGTTGGTGTTGATTTAGACTTACACAAAACGATGTCGGAGGCCATGAATCGAGTCCTCTGAACAGACGATTTCGGAGAAACGACTTTCCTGAAAGAAAGAAATTAAGATTTAGTAATGGAAATATTGTTTGGGGGTATCCTACACCGAGACAGATACAATTGTATCACCCAAGACTAGTCAACGTATACTTACTAAATAGTTTTCCAAACGTTTCCCTTTTGAACTTCTCTGCCTCGTAAAGTTGCTTCCCATCCTTTACAAGAGCACATGCCCACTGAAAAGAGAGAGACATAATAGTTTGAATTCTTGGCAATTAAACTACTATTATCGTTAGTTCTAGTCAAGATAAATCCAAGCAGAAACTAATAAGAACATGTGGAGAGCCTTTTTGCTAATAGCTCAACTCATGTCTGAAGATTGCGGCTGCCAACTTTTGTGGACTTTTTCTACTAAAAATTCATGAAGTCAGTATTCATTTCAATAATACGATTGTCAGTTCATCCATCTGTGTGGTGGAGAATTGCGACATTATAAAATATGGCACATTGGCCAAGTGAAAACAATGAGCTTCATTGACTTAAAATAAATAAGGTCAAATTTGAAAATAAACAACATGACTGCCAATTCTAAATTTGTAATGTCATTTGCGAGAGGCAATTCTGCTGTAGTTTGCCATCTAGATTGAGACGGTCCAAAAATCAGAGACAGTGCTATCCTGCCCATGCCCTCACAACATTGACCCTGAAAAGTGTTTTCCCACCGCATTGCAGCGTGCTAGTCTGCCAGTGCTGTACCTCTCTGTAGTGGCGTATGAACATCTTCCTCCGGACGACCTCCACCACAGCCAGACAGTACATCTGGGGCACCGTGCTGAGGGCCTCCACCACCCTCACCCGCTCCAGCAGCTCCACCAGCAGCCTGAACAGGGCCTGGAGCTTCTCACCGTCCTGGTCGGCGTGGAGCATCACGTAGCAGCACCATCTGGTGCGGCCATCGGAGCACACACACACATAATTATAACAACAACAGCAACAACAACAAAAGGCGGTTTCTGGAAATTCATGTTTCTGACTAACTACCTGGTGCACTTTTAACCACGTCATTAAAAGAGATGGACAACAGAAGTCTGTCATTTGCTTCTAATGATAATTAAGGGTGATCAAGGTGTCCATGAAACATCAGAAAACTGTGTTCCATGAAATCCATCACAATCTCACGTAATTTCAGTTTATCGATTTCCTTCTATTCCTTCAAGCAGATTTATCGGGTGGAGTCTATTTTCCCTCTTGGCTACGTAGCCATGTGTGTGTGACCAATTACCGTACACTCACATGGCCAAGGCCGTGACCAATTACTGTACACTCACATTGCAGCGATAGTGCAGCTGAATGAAATTAAGGCGTTTGGTAAATTGAGGAAGTACAAATTACACAAAACAACGGTGTGTGCTAATAAACTCAGTGAATTAACTCAGTCTTTCTAAGACTGAGATTAGCTGATGTGTATTAGAAATACTTTTCCCATATATTCAGTAAGTGTGTATTAGTTACATCCCTTTGTGATGCATCAATGGTATTGTTATTTTATGTTTTTAGATCCTGTTGCCCAGCACTTAACGAGACAAGATGAGAATAAAAAACAAACAAACAATGAATTGATGCTTTACTTGAGTCGGACTTGAAGATTGTTCGCTAGTTCTTGTTTGGCAGTTGTGCATTTTTGTTTGATGTCCAGCAGCTTCCTGTGGTTGGTCAGCATGATCATCAGCTGGTTGGCGTGACTCAGACACAAGTCTGGCAGAACAGATGTATCCTTCAGGTTCTCAGCCCGCTTCTGGTTGGCCAAAAATCCCTGAGATTAAAAAGCACACATGCACATGCATTACACCCAACCCCCCAAAAAGTGTTTCTTTTTTTTCTTTTCTACCTTTGAAATGGGAATTTGAAATGTGTCGCTTCCTTGTTCCGCTTACCTGAGCAAGTTCCTTCTGTTCATTGACCAGCTTCTTGCAGCTCGCAATCATTTGGTCTAGCGCGTACAACCGATCTTCAAGCCCTTTGATGGCTTTCATGTTTTGATTATCCAATTTGGCAATGGTGTCTCTGCAATCTGCCAAGAAGGGCTGGATGATCCGTGGGTCAAGCTGCAAGACATATATCAATAAGGACCCCGTTTTCTTATAAAAGAGCGAAATAAATCCAGCCGATTCAACACCGGCAGGCACATTTACCAAAGAGCAGACATACCCTGTTGATGGAATCAAAACACTTCCTTACGACCGACTCCACATCGTTGGGCCTGTCTTGTACATTGATCCAGTCCAGTAGTGTTACATTAAAGTTTGGAGGTATGGCCATCTCTGGGCTGTCGTCTTCTTGCAGGGCAGCTCTAAGCCCGCCACTGTCCGTCATCTCATTGGTTCCCTGGTCGTCGGGCGATGCGGCTGCGGTTGCCCCGGGGGCGGAGAAAGATGCAGGTAACTTGGAGGGTCTCTGAGGGCCGCGAAGGATAGAGTCGGTGGACTTCTCTTCCTCCGTCTCATCAGAGTCCTTGTCTGGGGTGGAGCTGGACTTTTCAACACTCTCCCTGTAACTGTGTCTGGTCAGGCATTCCAGCAAAGGTATCTTGGCCATGACAGACACTGCAGTACCGAGCCTGCAAGCACACCAAAGTACATTATTTGCTTGAGATTTTCAAAAGCACCAAGTACTATGATAAATAGTCGCTATCTGTTCAGAGTAATACATAACAAGTGATCTAGGCCTATAGGTTTTAAATCATAACTGTCGTATGTATTCCATTTATAACCTTTAACAACCATATGTAATCTGATGGTTAAGGCCACTCATTTTAATAAGCGGAAACCAACATAACAGCATTAAATCTCCATCCACATGAATGCTTTTAAAGCATGAAAAAAATTACAATCTGTTTGTTGCTCGATGTGGCTAGACGTTTATTTGAAATGCGTTTATTTGAAATGCATTATTTGAAATGCATCTACATACATACACCTGAAGGCAACCCGACACTTACTTTGTGAGTTTTGATTTAATTTCCTCAAAGTCTTGTTGATAATTTGTGTACGCATTTTCATATTTCCAGAGCAGCTTCTGATAAGACAGGGTGCAGTCATCGAGATTAGCCATGATAGCAGCCCAGCCCTGGTGCTGGAGATGTTCGTCGTGAACCAAGCGCTCACAGAAAGAACAGAGTTTCTTGGCAACTTCAAACATTTCCTAGGGAAGCAAAGAGGAATTATGATCTCCAGACATCTCCCATGCATATACTGTATATTCAGAGCTCCATTTCAAATCATTCTTTAACAGACAATTTATCTCAAAGTTGATTATTACCACGGCAAGTTGGGTTCGTGAGGCAACGGTGTGAAAGACAGCTGGCATCATAAGAGACTCTTCCACCTTGAGCTCCATCTCATTCTCAATCGAGAAGGTGGTCTTGGGGATCGTCGGGGCCCGATCGCACAAGATCATCTCTTTGTTGAACAGGAATATGGGGTTTGTGTCCTACGCATTAAAGACAACAAATTAAAAAAATGTTTTAGAAGTGGCTACTTTTACCGAGACTTTTCAAAGGCTACCATCAGCTTTGTCACAAAAAGTCTGACATTCAAAGTAGAACTGTGAAGTATATTATTATATTATTATTATCACTGAGTATATTTTCCACGACAAAGAAGAACCAAATAAATTGTTTTTGTTTTTGTTGTTGTTGTTGTTGTTGTTGTTGTTGTTGTTGTTGTTCCAAAGGATAATAGTAGCAAGGATGGACAACTTACAGTGCCAGCACTGTAACTGCAGACCCGGCGCTCTGCAGCCATGCACTCCCCTCCATTGACAACAAGGACTTGATGTTGTGTGGCGATCTTATATTTGCCCTGGATGGCATGTTTAAGGTCCAGCACACTAGCAACAGTAAAAGTGACAGGAGTTCAGCATTTACAACGTGGATTAAACATCTCGACTCATCATCACAAAACAAAAGAGCATATACAAAACCTTACGTTTGCACAGCAAGCTCAGTGTCAAACGTCAGTGTGCTGCCGTTGTTAACCTGGAACACATACAGCTTCATGTTGAGTCTTCCACAGATCTGCTCGCTTGCCTATCGTCACCATTTAGCCATTCAAAGCCACCCTGGGGGAAAAAAAAGAAAAACAGAAACACAAAGCAAAGTGTATTTACAATCCTCACAACAACAAAAAACGACTTAATAAAAAGGACAATAAGGACCAAGTGGAGAGGCACTGCCGCAGGAATTCACTTCACCACTCAAGTCCACACTCAAAACACAACTTTCGACTCTGTTTCCAGGCACACACACACAGAGAGATAAAACTGCCGTCATTTGTAACATGTCATTGTCTACCATGTTATTTAGTTAGAGGAGCTGAGTCACCGTGTCGCCAGCTACCAGTGGACCGGCTTTGTGTAATGAAAAGTTAGCGAAAACTGTCGTCAAGTTGTGTGCACGTTGGGCTGCGGTAAGCAGCTTCTGTAATAGGCCATGCTATTACATGATGCTATGACATGCTATTATATTCAATTACATCTCATAAGATATACACAGGTGATCAATGACTTGTCTCACCTACACGCAGACGAGGCCCGGAAAAAAACAGTCACACAAAAAACGTTTGCAAAGGAAACCAGCCTCGCACAATTAGATAAGACAGTAGTAAATAGACAGTTGGATCAAAAATACAAATGTGAAACGTTTGATTAACGAGCCGTACTTAAAGTAGTGACACCTTAGGGCTACCGACTAGCACGATCCTGTATGTATGTGGACGAGAGGTGTGGGCTTCAATAATGCTATATTGCTAGACCCAACTTCACAACTTTAGCTCATGGCAGGTCAATCTACTGGTCTGTGGATAAATAACGTCCCAATAACGTTACTTACTGACTCCGTCCAATTAGCTGGGGATACAGGCCTTCAAATAAGCAATGGGGTGGGTGTAAGGTAGCAGCTGTTAGCAAGTAGCATAAGTCAATGACACCGCCTGGATACGCTTGCGACCCACTACCGTCTAGCAGCTAACGTTAGCCGAGAAGAGCTAACACCCAGCTAAAACTGTGTATTCCCAATGTACGAGTTATACTCGTAAAACTAAGTTGGCGATTTGGGCGGACGGGACCACGTCTTATTAAATAGTCACATTGGCAAACGGTGACATGTGAAGACACGGCCACACACAACGTTTGTATCGTTGGTGCCGTTGCTCTTACCTTTTGTTTACTCGCATCCCCGTTCCGCCTCCACCTCCAGAGTTAGCTAGCTAGAATGCTAGCCGCTCGCTGGCTAACCTGATTTATCTTGGCGTGCATTGAGCTAACTTGGCAGGCTAGATTAAACTAGCTGAATGTGGCTAGCATCCGTGGACCACTGTGTTGATTAGCAACGCATTCATGTTGTCCGATGACTAATGGCTTATTTGTTGCAATAGCAGGCGTGTGTTGGGCGGTGCAGGCGCTGCAACATACGATGTTTATTTCGCGTTGCAAGCTAGGCTAACACCCTTTTCTATAACTGTCTATTTTGTTGTTTTCGTCGGATGATGGGCGACCCGTGACCGATCAGTTCAATTATGTTACTGGTCAAATCCAGCCATTGTATTACCCAGAGCTGTAGTTTTATTCACCAACTACATACGTAATGCTTTTTTTCACACGTTATTTGTTTGAGAAATCCAATTTTATTGCAATATACTGTCGCGTTATACGGAAACGAAATCGACATTTTTAGACTAAAAAAATACAAAACAGTCTGAACGACAGACACACAGCTAGGTATCTCTGCGGAAGAGCTGGCTAAACTGTGATCATCTATATTTCTACAGCTGTTATACGCGATGGCCGTGTGTGAAAAGTACGCCGTCCTTAAAAGAGTCGACTCGCACACGGGAAGAAACTCCCCATCATACACCGGTGACGTCACTGTATTCAAGATAGGGGAATTCTGGGAAAAAAAAAAAACATGAGAAAAAAAAACGCGTGCGGTGTTTTGCTGCAACATGAGAAGGGGCGTGGCCAGCCAGGCTGCAGTGGGCTACTGGCTGCTGATTTGTTAGTTAGTTATTTCAATATTCTCCACTTTTATAAAATATTTTTTTTATTTTGCATTTCTAGTATTTTCTATTTACCACCGTTACGTTTTTGCGTCAACCCCACGCAATGAAAGCTACGTCATCTCACTTGTTTTGGGACGACGCAACTGTAATGGTGTCATCTCTGTGCTGTTTATGTGTTTGTTGATTCATGTGTTTGCTTATTTATTTGTTATATGGGTAACACTTTAGATTAGGGACCACATATTCACCATTAACTAGTTGCTAAGATCGTAATTTATGTACAACAACTTCCT
>JAOPJI010000135.1:2621515-2632636 GCA_027122695.1 Merluccius productus
GGGCTGAGGTGTCCTCCTTTTCAACAACTCATAGATGGTCACCCTATGTACACTGCCGGTCGGCTCGAACATATATGGCCGTCTTCTTCCTCATTTTCATCCCTGTCCAATTCGTCCAAGTATATGTCGGCAAAATCCGTATAGGCGAAGGTGGTGAGGAGAAGTCCTCCAGGCTGTCGTCATGGCTTTCCATGCTGAACTGCTAGCTAATGTCAATCTGGCAGCACGTTCAGCGTTATAGAGTGGTGCAGGGATGACGTATTTTTGTAGGCCATTTTTGTTAGTGTCGCCCTGGGTTCCCTCGACAAAACGCCAATGGGGTTTTCCCGTTGGATTTTGCATTATTGCAGAAAATAAGCTCTGTGGCAAACAAAAGTCTATGACACTAACACATTTGGTTAAGCAAGATAAACTTCACCAATGAGCACTACTTTTATGATTTTTGAAGCGTAAATGCAATCGCCAGAAGTTTTTTAAGACACGCAAAAGCTTCAAAATTCACGAGTGGTGTATTTACTGACGTATTTTATGTCGTAGACCAAAACGTGGCCATCTCGTAAGCTTGTGTAAAACCACAGACCTTATTTCAGGCATCTAACCTAAAACCCATTCAAAAAACCCATTGACTTCGAGACAAGGGAACCGGAAGTGCCAAAATGCTAACGGATTTCCAGGTTTTAGGACTCATTCCTGCACCAGTCTATTGGCTACTGCAAACGGCAATCAGTATCCGAGACAAGTCCCTGCTAGCTTTGTGTCTTTACCGTAAATACGTAAATATGCAGAATCAAACCGCACTCTGACTTCCGTTTCACAGGCCTTAAAGGCGGTGTCCCTTTGAAATTGGTAAAATAATCAAAGATTTAAGGTTTCAGGAAGTTGAATACAGTGGACAAACCATAGATATAGTAGCTGTAGATTAACCTACCGTGGGCAGGGCACCGGGCCACACTCGTATAGAGCCATAATTGAGCAGGGAGCGCACCACCCTCTCGGGCTCATGGGAGAGTTTGTAGCACACCGCTTTCAGGATGTCGTGCATGGGCGCCTCGCCGCCGTAGTCCCTGTCATTGACGCAGGCCCCGTTCGTCAGCAGCAGGTCCACCACGTCGGCGTTGGCGTGCTTGCACGCCATGTGCAGCGGCGTGCGTCTGTCCGAGTCCCGGGTGCCCACGTCGGCCCCGGCGGCCAGCAGCAGCCGGCACACCTTGTGGTAGCGCTGCAGCTCCTGCGGCCCCTGCGGATGGGCGCAGGCGGCGTTGAGGGGCGTGAGCTCCTCGCTGTTCCGTCTGTCCACCGCGGCGCCATAGCGCAGGTAGAGGTCCGTGTGGTCCGGCAGGCCATTCCTGGCCGCCACGTGTAAGGGGGTGTCCTCCTCGTCCACGCTGCGCCCGTTGACCGCCGCGCCGTACTGGAGCAGCTGCCTGGCACATCTGTGGGGGTAGGGGTGGGGGGGCACATAGACAAAAGGTTGGGCTCCAACCCCCCAAGATGCGTTCCCCTCCTACCTTCTTATGAATGACGTGCATCCTGAACATTGAACCCAGAATGTCGCAACTGGGATCACGAAACCATCCTGCCCCGATATTCAGTTTTCAAAAACAGAACTCTATACAGAGCCTCAATCTTACTCATACTATGGTTGTATACGTTTCCCAAATGTACACAATCGACTTTTTCCGATTGTGTACCCTTTTCACTCGTCCACCCACTCGAGGGACTCCGGGAGGGTGCACACATGCAGGGGCCTGAGGCCGTCTTCGGAGACGGCGTTGGCGTCGGCGCCGTGGCTCAGCAGCAGCTTGGCGCAGTCGGGCTGGCAGCTCTCGCAGGCCTCGTGCAGCGCCGCGCAGCCGCCGGGCGCCAGCTCCACATCGGCGCCGCGCTGCAGCAGCAGACGCAGGCAGTCGGCGAAGCCCCGGCCCGCCGTGATGTGCAAGGGCGTGGTCAGCTCCTGCTCGTAGGTCAGCGACCACAGGCCTGGAAGGAAGGAAGGAAGGAAGGAAGGAAGGAAGGAAGGAAGGAAACGGCGGAGAGGGGGAGCAAAAGGTCAAGTTTAGATGACCTCAAGCGTCTGTGGCATTCAGGTACAACACTCCACATAGCAGAAATAGAAAATAGAAAGAAAAAAATACGTCGGTTGATTTTGCACCTCCTCAGAACCATACAACTTATCTCAATCGACACAATCCATCGCAAATGTATTTTATATTTCCAATGTCCTTGAAGACCTACTCAGTCCTCTGTAGTTGAACCTGAAGTCCTTCCACTCCTCTACGTTGCTGGTATCATAGATGGAATTGACGAGGAAGGTAAACTCGACATCGTCCATGATGCTGATCAGAGTCAACGCATCTCCCACCAGGAGAGCGTTCCAGAACTGCAGGACGCCACCGCTGGCCTGAGCTGTGGCGATCACGTCGCTGCGGTAGCTCTTCTTCGGATACTGAATCTTGGGCAGTTCAGCCATGTAAGACGACATAAAGCTACGGCTACGACGGAGCTCTTTCTACGCATTGATTGTGGTGAAGTGTTGAGGTTTGTTGTGGTGCCTTTTCTCCCACATCAAAAATTTTATACAGTCCAGTCAGGGTTATTTCGGGGAGGTGTTATGTGATATTTGGGTCAGTCCCGTGAACCTTGCCAGCAGTATGCTTCAGTAATAAAACACATGCAGCCTGCTAACCCGTGCATCACCTAAACCGGTACTGTTGAAGTCAACGGTAAAGGAGTTGTGGGTGCTTTACCTGTGAAGAGTGCATGTAAGCAAATTGCAACGTTGCAGTATCATGCAAAACAATATCATTTATTTCCAGAATGCTAATGCTAACCCCTATCTCTGACCACCATAACAACATAAGGGCATGACTTGGCTTGAATGTGCACCTCAGGTCCAACCTATGTTGCAGAGAACCTTCACATACACATTGTCGGTTTTTGATTGCCAGTAATTACAATGAATGCAGACTATTCTGAACCTTAAAGGCCCTGTCCAACGGAAGTCAGATGCCATTTTTTCAGACGTCTTTTGTGAGGCGTCTGCATAACACCGGAAGTTGGGGCGGGACATAGCTTTTCAAAAAATGGGAGGGTTTTCCGCGGTGGCTAGGGAAGAGCAAGCTTGCTAGCCTTGATATTTTAATCTGTCAAAAACCAAAGCTAGCTAGCTGTCAATCACCGTGCTATGAGTTATAGTTACAATAGAGCAATGTAATTGGACGAAGTACTTGTCAGTTTAACACCATTGCAGGCATGTGTCATAATTGCGCAATACAGCCGTATACCAGAAGTAAGCTCCCATTTTTGGAAGTATTATAGGTAACCCAATTTGATTACACCTAATATTTCATTTTGTGGGAACTTGAATGAGCTGTGATGATGAGTGGCAACGTCTTACCTTCCCCTCTGGCGACCCAGCGCATCTCCCCTCCCCGGGGCTCGATGATGAAGTTAGCCCTGGAACCCTTGGGGAAGAGCTGCCTGAGCGCCTCCAGATCGCCGGTGTACAGGGCATTCTGGGTGACCGGGTCCTGGCACACCGCGGGCGGCGCAGAGGTGCCGGACGCCATCAGCTGCCTGGTCCTGGCCTCTTTCTTCAGCATGTAGCTGGTGAGCTGATGGGAGGCCAGCCTCCTCTGGTGCTTGTGTCTCTCCAGCATGTCCTCGTCGAGCTGCAGAGAGCGCAGGGCTGTGGTGCTGAAGACGAAGCTGCCGTGCTGCGACATGGTCACCCTAATCCCTAATCCCTAACCCCTAACCCTGCTGAGAAATGCGTTCGTTTTAAAGATGTCTTCTTGACTCTCGTCGCAGAGAGCGAAGTCGTTCCAAGACTGCGGTCGCTGCGTGTCTCAGTCTAAGCTGACATGTTCATGGTGGTCCTGCCAGCTGCTCAAAGGTTGAGCCAATAGGGTTGTTTTGTTATCCAATACCACGGCCCAGCCTGCAGCGTGACACGACGCAGCTCTGTATTTATATCTCTCCGTTGGCCCCTCTTGTTGTTCGCCTCCCAGCACAGCTACAGCTTTGAATTGAAC
The DNA here is from genome assembly GCA_027122695.1 of Merluccius productus. Taxonomy (NCBI): domain Eukaryota; kingdom Metazoa; phylum Chordata; class Actinopteri; order Gadiformes; family Merlucciidae; genus Merluccius; species Merluccius productus. Next base: position 2,625,550 of record JAOPJI010000135.1, read on the forward strand.
CTCGGTTGTTGACTGAACGAAACATGTTCAATCATCTACCGTTTCAATTACGTACACGGTCGGCTCAGAGGACGTTTTTGTTAAGAACGGCCTTGGGATTCCCTTTACAAAATGGAGTATTGTGTCATGTTTGTTCAAGGTTTATCCAGCAGGTCAATACTCCAATAGCCTGTATGAAAATATGTGGTGGGAAACAAACTTTTAAATATGCATGTTAAGATTTCTAACAACAATTTACACAGTGTTTTTGCAATTCGGTAAAGATGACTTATAGAGGGGAAGGCTAATGGGGTTATGTCCTTTTGCCAAAGGCACAAGGGTTTGTATAATTCCAATTCCAAAGGTTAATTGTTGAGTGCTGAATAGTTTGTTGTTCAGACAAAATGTATTATACTTTATATGCACAGTTCTTATTGTTCTTCAGTTTCGGGTTCATAAAGAAAAACAAAATGCTGTGTTTGGACGAGTCTATGAGTGCAGTGTGTGTGTGTGTGTGTGTGTGTGTGTGTGTGTGTGTTTGTGTGTTAATGGCTTTTCTGCATCCGTGCGGCTCCCTACATCAGAACATTAGAGTCAATGACTGGCCACCGCTGTGTCACTCTGCCCCACGCGTGGCCTGGCGATGATGGAGGGGCCGCCGCATAATTAAGGCTTTTACGCCCACAGACAAGTGACACACACACACACACACACACACACACACAAACACACACACACACATCTCTCTTTTTGATGGATGGACCCCACTTATCTAGTCCTGGTTACTTGTAAACACACGACCCACAAACAAAAACCTCTTTCGAAACATCCCTTAGGATTGGTGCGGGTTAAGAATGATGCGACGATGAGACGATTGATTTAATTGGCTAATCATTTACCATTTAAAAACCCTGTGTGTTATGGTGAGCTACTACGCTAAACAGATTGCTGTGGGCTTGCGGTGAAGTCGACAGACCTGTCCAGCTATCTGTATAGCGAGCCACGCTAGTCGTGACAGCGGAGGTTATTTAGCCCTGTTCCATTTGCAAACCAGAATTCATAGCTTTGTGTCATTTATAAACTATTGTCGTATGGAAATCAAGGACATTTACCCTACCGACGCCACATTAAAGTGAAGGCGGGTAAGAGTTTCAACTTTGCAAACACACATTACCAGAGAGAGACAAGGAATATTGTTTTTGCTGCTGGAGTACATCCTTTTAAATGATATCCATAATGAGTTTATAATATGCATCTGTGCTACCTCCTTGCTACTTTGATGTCTTCCAAATGGCCCGCGTGTCATCAGCAAAACATGTAGGCACTTTCCCGCCCCATTGACTCCCAAATGTATTTTAAATATCGTCCCTGGTAACGCAATTATTTAAAACGCTGAACTAAACACTTACTAATGGGGAAAAGAGACAGTGACTTCGATAAATTCATTTCTGAAATGGTGGGCATTCATGGGGGCTTTTTTTTTTTCTTCTGCCCCCCGCACCCCCCCCCCCCCCTCTCTCTCTCTCTTTCTCTTTCTCTCTCTCTCTCTCTCTCTCTCTCTGTGAAGCGGAGGAAACTCTTTATGACAACGAAAAGGCATCAGCAGTGGTTGCACCCCCCTGCCCTGGGAGGCCCCCCCGTGGACTCACTAAATCTTTTGGTTTCCTCACATTAGCCACCAGGCGCTGTCTGCAAGAGGCTCTCTGTATTGTGGTCAACACAGCCCCTCTCTCTCTCTCTCTCTCTCTCTCTCTCTCTCCCTCCCTCCTCTTCCTCCCAGGGGCGGTGGCTGGAGACTGGACACACAGAAACACAGCTCTGGTGAGGAAATGGGGGCACTTCATTTATGCAATCATAGGCAATTAGTTCCCTCTGATTATGTGCCTCTTAATGCTGTTTTGAGTACTGCGGTGCACAGTGATACAGAAAGAGATTAACACCCTCCCTCCACACCAAGCAGTCATTTAATATACTGAGACCGTAATGAAATGTACACAGTAATTACTGTAATAATGAAAGCTAATGGGTTTACGATTGTTTCGGTTTTTCGTCTAAGACATACTGTGCGCGCACACAAAGTCCAAATTTAGTGTCACCATGGTTCCTAGAATGAATTCTCCCTTTCATATATGTTGATCACTTTTTCAATGTAATGTGACCCCCGGTAGATTGACGTCAGATCTCGTTTGTTTCATGTGCTTTTCTTTGCCGTTTTCCTTTTACAGCTAGTTCAAAGTAAATTGGCATCAATTACAGTCCACCTGTAGAAGTTGGGGGTCACCATGGTGTCATCATGAATGTATAATAAGCACCTGATCTAATCATGTCTGGATTTGTTGACAACATTGGCTAACCTCTATATAGTGCCATTAACCTTACACATACCGAAAGGCCCTACATGTCATGCTCCAATACATTGTGCCTCTTCAGATCATATATATATATATATATATAAAGACTACAGTCTCAAACTGAACAGTAGCCCTGAACTATTCTGTGGAGGCAGGATTACTTTTTGCTTTGGAAAGCTGTGAACCCACCACTACCTATAATGTATCAGCCTTGCAGATTCCAATTGTCTCTCAATGCACTGATCAACACGCAAATAGCGCCCTGCTTCATCACGACAATTGAGAGGTTCATATTTCAAGCTAATAGTCCTCGATAACTTTAACCATCAATCACAACCTCATTTCATTGCGTGTGCAGTTAATACGCGCTTCCCTGCCAAGTGGAACATTTTCTAATGATGCGCACGACAACAGGGCGAGCCAGCCCCAGTCTCCGCATCACTAATGCGTCCATCCATAATGTGTTCATAGCAGTCTTTCTAAAGAAGATAGCAATGAGTACCGCCGGGGCCATGAGTGTGTGAGTGTGCCTGTGGAAAAAAGGGGAGCGAAGATAGGAGACCTACATGGCAATGATAATCAAGGACAAAAAAACCCTGGCCATTAAAGGCTATCATCCTCATGGCATCCGCAGATTTCATATCATTACCACGATCACCAGTAAACATGTGAAATGAGTTCCCCGAGAGACAGGTGGCTGGAAGGAATCGCACACACAAGAGTATTAACATGAGAGCTTTATAGGATGAAAACAATATGTGTATGTATGTACAGGTTGTTGTAAACATGCTAATTGGTAAGACCTTTTTTTGATCATTTCCATCTTTATTGTTTATGGCATCGGCGTGACTTCATCAGTGTCATTATGTTGCAATCAAAGACTATTCAGTTTATGGATAACAACTGATTAGGTCTTTCATAATCCTAATTAGCAAGCGTGTCAGGCAGCCGGTAGTGCAGATCCCTGTGTTTTGTGAACTGCACAAAAACACATAGCACTCAAAACCACTTGCAGTGTTTCCTTGTGGCCAGGTGTTAGGCTGCAAAAGAGGAAATGCACGTTATTGTCAGATTCTTTTTAATAATAGCTTTAATAATTTCAAATTCAATTAAATAAATATTTAATGGAAGTAAATGTTTAGCGAAAAGATTGTATGCTTATCTGGTCTGCTCTGACCTGTAGGAATGGCGTAATGCCATTTTCATGCATATTCTGTCTTGATGTATTCAATAAGCCTAAGCAAGAAAACATGGACATGAATGACAAGGATAACATCTGAACCCTTCATCTGTTCATGTTCATGTGTGAAGTCATATAAGACACAATGCATCGTTTACGTATGAATCTACTGTCCCCTGTAGGATTTCTGAGAAAACTACAATACTACAAACTAAAACCACAAGAGACATTTAATAAGCAAATGTAATGTCATGAATAAATCACTGATGAGCAGCTACAACAAAAAATAGGGTATTTATTTCATTATATGAGCTGAAACAATGTCAAGCTGAATCGAGTATAACGCTGTAGGTATTTTGGTATTTTGACTTGATTAATAAACACAAACAAGTAATCATGTATCAAAATGATATGAGGTAAATGTAAATGGTAATGCCAGTAGACCCTTTTCACAGAGGTATCTCCACTAGTGTAGTCTGACTTTTTGAGCATCACCACCTGTGTTGGTCCTATGATGACATCTCCGTGAAATGATGTGTAATGTTATGCACAAGTAATTTCAGCACTACTAACAACTAAAATTAAACACACACACATATACAATCAACTGATACAAATGTAAAAATATCTTAATGTATTTTATGTTGACTACTATTTCCAATCACGTGTACTCCTATATGGATAACTATATATATTAATATGTCATTATTGTTGGATGATCCATTGTCTCGTCGTTTGGAACGCGCTGGATGCTCTATGACGTCACCACGGGCGCTCACAGCCCAACACAGAAGAAGTCCACCAGGTCAGCCAGTCACTCAGTCAGTTAGTCAGTCATTCAGTCACATTTCAGGTGAATGCATGCGTGAACCTTGCTGTTTGACAGGGTGGAATAGGCTTAAGTTCACTCAATTGGTTTAGTATTCTTTGGGATTTGGGATTTGTGTAGTCAAGTAATTGCATTCGGCACGCTTCATCCGCATCATGGCCTGCAAGCCTGTACGAGCCTATGGGCCTCATCCTTCTCCGAGACGGACCAGTAGAGACTCAGGTGAGTTTTTATATCTTCATATGTGGACGACTCAGAGTCTGGTTCAGGTATTTGGGATGGTAAAGCCGTAAGCTGGCAACACAGGTAAAGTAATGGCGCAAATAATGATTCATTAGACTGTTTATTAGACCTGTCTCACCTGTACTCACCTGTCTTCTCACCGGGCACCGGGAGCCATGCCCCCTCCACATCATACATGTGTACTCTTTGATGTTTTTGATTTTGTTTGGGTCATTACACTGGTTTCTATGTCTGAGCTGAGGCCACTCTCCTAACCCGATACAAAGCCTCATGAATCCAGCTTCATCCTAATGCACTTCATCCTAATGCTTCTTCTATTTCACCACTGAAGGGGTTGAAGCTCTATGTGAGCAGATGGAACGGCTGAGAATAGGAAACTATGTTACCATCTACGCTGGTTTCCCCAAACAGGACAGTCTGCCTGTAAGAGTTACACAAGATTCACCATATTCTCTGTAAATGCTAAATATAACGCCATAAAGCACATTCACATGAAAGATGTCTTTATGGAACCGGTGGTGAGTTAGTTAATTTATTTATCTCTTACCGTGTGTTACCATGACTCCACTTAGGAGGGCTAGCAAATACAAATGTTTAATGAGTGAAACTGTTCTTTAAAAACTATCTTTTGGTTTGCTGTCCTACAGGTATTATTACTGTTTCTGAGCTATCTAATGAAACTCACTCTCACTCAGCTCATCTGCCATTAAAGAGTGCTGCGACCACAGCACCACCACCTCCTCCTGTCTGAAGACCCATAGCAAAGGTCTGACATACAGACAGACAGACAGACAACCTGATACAAAGCCTCATGAATCCAACCTCCTAATGCTTCTTCTATTTCACCACTGAAGGTAGCAGTGGCTGCCAGGCAGAAAGCGCTCAGGGTTTGAAGAAAAGGCAGCTAAAGAGAAAGGCCAACTCTGAGATATGCCAAATAGCCACCAAGAGGCAGAGGATCTGCTCACATCCTCCCCAGGCGGTGGTGGAGAAGGTGGAGGACTCAAACAGAGATGGATGGAGACTCGGGTATGTCTGGGTTTTCAGCCAGATCCAAAAATAGCTGTTCCTTCAGTGGTACCAGCTTATTTGCAATTATAGAGAGCTCTGACCACAGCACTACCACCTCCTCCTGTCTGAAGACCCACAGCAAAGGACAGACAAAAAGACAATGATCGTGTGTGTTTTAGCTGAATTTAAATCTCTATGAGGAGCTGAAACGGCTGGAGTTCATGGATTTCTATGCATGCGTGTATTCTGCCCAGGTGATGAATGCTCTATGCCATTGTGGAGTGTGTGTGGTTGGTAGCTGGTTTAAGCAGCCTCACCTGCCCAAGTCCGACTGATTAGACTCTGGGGCTGGGTGAGGCTGCATGTGTACTCAAGGCCCACAGGATAAAGTCTCCTGTTATCACTCTTTCAGCTGATTCTGCAACAAGTCAGCTCATCACCGCAAACCAAACAGTAGTTTTCAATGAATGGGTTCAGCCATTTAACAGTGAGTCAAAGTCAAGTCTGTGTACCCGTTATGTGTGTGAGGTTTTGTGCAACTCTTACAGGAAGATTGTCCTGTTTGCGATAACCAACGTCGATTAAGGAATACACGCAATTGAAAATAGTCAACATAGAATACATTCAAATTATTTTAACTTGTAATTGAATATTTTTCCATGTTTAATGTCAAACAGAAATGGGTTTGATACAAAAAGAAAAAAGACCTGTAATGTTAGGCTACTGATTAGACCTATAGTGCTGAAATTACCATTGCAAGAGTGGCAAGCTCTGGAAACTTGTGATTAACATTTGGTATTAAAATAGCCCTTTATAAATGCACATCATTCAGTTACTTAGTTAATTGTTAGCCATTGTTCAACAATGCCCAAGTTTCCACGAGTCCACAAACATGTAGCCTACACCTCCATCTAGTGGTGGCACAACACACAAAACTGTGTCTGTGTGCATTTATTCCAACAAAAAAATAATTTAACTCATCAACACAAAAATATACATATCAAAATATGTAAAACAAAGTCAATCGCCCTTCATTTGGAGCTGGTGTATTTGGTGACGGCCTTGGTGCCCTCCGACACGGCGTGCTTGGCCAGCTCCCCGGGCAGCAGCAGCCGCACGGCGGTCTGCACCTCGCGGCTGGTGATGGTGGCGCGCCGGTTGTACTGCGCCAGGCGAGACGCCTCCGTGGCGATGCGCTCGAACAGGTCGTTGACGAACGAGTTCATGATGCTCATGGCCTTGCTGGAGATGCCCGTGTCTGGGTGGACCTGAAAGCACAAAGAAAAATTAGTTCAGGTTCAAGAAGCTTTATTTATCCCGAGGGAAATAATTACTGTGCAACAGTTGCTATAGAGTGGCGCAGGGATGACGTATTTTTGTAGGCCAACCCGGAAGTGAGTGTCGCCCCTGGGTTCCCTTGACAACAAGCCAATGGGTTTTTTCCATTGGATTTTGCATTATTGCAGAAAATAAGCTTTGTGGCAAACAAAAGTT
>JAOPJI010000135.1:2657186-2670004 GCA_027122695.1 Merluccius productus
ATAACATATAATATGAAGCTCGGTGTTGCCACTGGGTGTATTCTAGAGCATTGGTGATAAATGTTCTTGATTTTCCATAGATTCTTGTATACCGGAAAAAGTGTTTTCATTGAAAACCATAATTGCATTTAACAGTTCATAACAACCGTTTTCGACATGTCTGCCTGTGCAACCTGAATAGTACTTAGTTGTAGACATTGCATTGATTTAGATTCTGTTCGATGAGAATAGAGTGGTGCAGGGATGACGTATTTTTGTAGGCCAACCCGGAAGTGAGCGTCGCACTGGGTTCCCTCGACAAAAATCCAATGGGTTTTTCCCATTGGATTTTGCATTATTGCAGAAAATAAGCTTTGTGGCAAAAAAAAACAACAAAAAAAAACAAAACACATTGACTTTGAGACGAGAGAACAGGAAGTGCCAAAATGCTAACGGATTTCCGGGTTTTAGGACTCATTCCTGTACCACTCTATTGCCTCACAGCCAACTAATTTCATGGACAGCCATTTATTTTTAAATCGTACCCTAATGGTCTAGCGATAAGAGATACAGGATAGGATACATTCAAATGCCTGTTTGCAGAAAATGTGAATGGAAAAGAAGCAAGCTTGTCCATTCTACCATGATCTTGTACACTTTGTGACTAGTAGCGGTTGTAGTTTTGGAGAACTTGAGCAGTGCCATGCTTAAAGAGTTGTTGTTTTGTTGCTTTTGGCTCCCCCACCACAGCCGAGACAGTACCAGATTTGTCTAGGCCCCCAGGGGGATCTGTTTGGGTCAGGTTGCTATGCCTACCATACCTTGTGTGCAACAGAAAAGTACCAGAAACTAGAACATTTACATGTCTGGAGAAATACAATCAAAGTGTTGATTTTGTGTTAGTGACTAAAGCTGTAGCCCGCTCAATGATTAGCTTGTATTGCTTTTTTTTCCTTTCCCATTCAACGCTTTTAGTGGAACTACAAAACAAGCTTCTTTTTAGCTGCTATTTGTCCCTTTACAATTAAATCAATATAGCTTAAAAGAGCTTTGTTTCTAAATGTTAATCGCATAATTTATGTCTAAGGCACACATACATTTTAATGCTTAATGTACAAAATCGATTCGGTTTAACTGCTTAAAAGTCTTGTTTGAAGTCAGTGATGCAAGACCAAAAATAGGTCTACACCTGGGCTTATTTGTCAGCATATAGCAAATGTTTACCGAGCCTGTTTCATCAGTGTGACTTATGTGTCAGATGAAAAAGCACATGTCCATGTCACAACATGGAGATGTACAATAATAAAAGCCTCCAGAATTTTCCACTAGCATTCAAACAATCAGCATTCTGCAGCTTGTTAGACTGGCCGTCGAAAAAGTTCTGTTCTGTCGTTCAGTAGAGTTAAATAAGTGAATATGACTATTGCTGAGTATGAGTATTGCTACTGTAGACCTACAGCTGTACAGCGGACTATTTATCCACTTAAACAACTTAAGGAAACTAAACAATTGCTTGTTTTATTATTTTTTTTATTAGTCCAAATATTCACTAAATTGATGTCTGGTAGAAAGGGGACTACAGCCTCATTGTCAGCACATGCATGAATTAATGCAACCCTACAGATGTAAACGATAATCCTCCAGCAAGATTGCCATGCGGCCCTGGCTGTGTTTCATTAGCATGGTCCTGACCGAGGAGTTTCTGCACCAGCTGCGTCCATATCACAGCAACTGCCTTTTTTTCCATCCCTGCTCAGCTTTGTTATTGTACATGTTTAAACATTGATTTGTTTTAGTGTTATGCTTTTGGTTTATTTGTCATTTATTTCGATCATTATTTCTGAATCACCATCAAACGACTCAACAAATCCACTATTTGTAAAGACAAATATGGCACTCTCCAAAAATAACTTTTTAATAGAAGGCACATCCGTTACCGTCCTGGGCGGCAGCCTGCTGAAGTTGCTCTTCGTCATCTTTTTTTCTATATACATTAACTTTTTGTAGAGTTCTTGTTATTCACAGTAGTAAACTACGTTATTTGGCAAGTAGAAAATGTGGCTTTGTACGTTCTTTTTTGCTTTTCTCGCTTGGAGTACTTTTACAGTGCTGGATCCCTGTCATGGCGGAGGCGACCCAGGGCTCCGTTGTTTACACCAGAGATCAGCTGATGAGCCTTCGACAGTGCGGCCTGGCCGGCGAGAGAAATCACCAAGGAGCTGAGGAGGAAATACTGGGGCTGCAGAGCTGGGAGGAGATGATGGTTAAGGAAGTGGAGGGGGAGTTGCTATTAACATGAGCAACCGATGGTGCATCCCTGGGCACATTACAATGAAAGAATGTGTGTGCAGCCTGGACATTGAACTGTTAGTGCTAAGTCTCCATCCATATTATTTGCCCAGAGAGTTTTCCTAGGCCATTATGATTGTTGTTTACATTCCTCCCGTGGCTATCTGTGCGCTGCTGACGTCATCAACAGGGCTTGACATTAAGCTTTTTCAGAATGTTTTACTTGCCCGATAGCCAAACTTACTTGTCTGAAATGGAAAATGAAGGCCTATAAAATTTTTTATTAACATACAAAACATGAATTGTAACAATTACACGCTGGGATGATTCCAACTTAAACAATTGCCCCTAGCAAACAAGCCATGCAAACCAGCTAGCCCCATACACCAACAGGTTACAATTCCTTGTAGTGCACTCGATAAATAGGGTAGTATCAACTTGACACAACACACACACACACACACCGGGGGCCTCATCCATCCTTTGTATTCCTACAATTACTGGAGGAACGGATGCTTCAGGGCCTCTGGCTTTTTCAGCTATTGTGCAGTGTTGGTGCCTTGCTTTTATCATGAGCGTCTAGAATGTTGTACCTGAACGACGACGTTCCAATGTACAAGGAGGATGTGCTGAAATAAGATCATCAACATGGGTATTAGACTATCCAGAATGACATAAGAACACTGACAATGACAATACTATGCATGCACTAATATTATGTGGCAAATTACGGCAAAAGTATGAACTTTTGAGTTGCTGTAGCTAATTTAGCTAGCTGTAATGTTATCTAGCTAAGACATTTGATACTGACAGGTAAGTGACGTCAACAGTCATTATTGATAAGCCCCAAAATAATTTCATGGTTATTTAATTTTATTACAATTTTATTTCAACTTGCATGTCTGCTTTCTTTGGGAACTCCCAGCAGGTGAAACAAAACATTGTGTCCTTCTCCTGGTCATAGTGGACCCAAGAAAACGTTTCAGACCAACTCTGTAGAAATTTCCTTTGCCGTTTCGCTTCGTAGCCCTGCTGTGCTGGTTTTTCATCTTCCGTTTGTTTACCTTTTGTCTTGCCTGGCACTTGGCCAGTTTTAGGTAGTTGGAGCAACATTTTAAGGCAAAAACGGTCGCTTAGTCAAGACAGCGCAGCTCAGCTACACTCCGGTCTACAGCATGTATTTGCTAACGTTAATGATGCTAGCGGTGTGTCGACAGTGTACATCAGAGAACTAATGGAATGGATTGCCAATTCAACGTACGTTTTTGAAGACTCCTGTGACCGATAAGTACTTGATTACTTTGAAACACTTTGTAATACAGACTCGTGCTAAAGCTACCCAGCAGCGATACAGTACACAGTTTATTTTCAGATAATGTTACATTAGAGATCACATTTATTTTTCTCTTGCCCGATCGGACAACTGCATGAGGCATTCCACTTGCCCAACACAGAGTTTACTTGCCCCGGGTAAGCGAGCAAGCGTTAATGTCGAGCCCTGATCAACTCTGTGACCACGAGACTAAAGACACTGCACCCAAGTGCCTTCATGTGATCTCTGGGGATTTTAACCAAGTCACCTTGACACACAACCCTGCCCACTTTTAAACAGTTGTGGACTGCAAGAGTAGGGAAAACAAAAGACTGGACCTGCTGTATGTTAATGTTAAGGAAGCATACAACTCCATAGCTCTCCCACCCCTGGGCAGATCAAATCACAACCTGGTCTATCTTAAGCCCCTCTATAAACCTGCAGTCCAGTGACAACCAGTGATCACCAGAACTGTCCGGAACTCTCCAGGGCTGTTTTGAGGTGACATACTGGGATGTTCTTTGTAATGCACATGGGGAGGACATAGATGGACTCACAGACTGCAGAACAGATTATGTTTGCATGGACAGTGTGATACCCACCACCATTGTGCACCAAAACAAAAGAGGGTGACTAAAGACATCAAGGCTTTACTGAACAGGAAGATGGTGGCCTTCGGGAGTGGAGACAAGGAGGAGATGAAGAAGGTGCAAATAGAACTGAGGGAAAAGATCACAGAGGGCAAGAAGTGTTACAGGAGGAAGCTTGAGAGGAAACTCAGCAAAAGAACATCAGGGAGGTGTGGAGTGGCATGAGAACCATCACTGGCCATGGAAAAAAGACTGCCCAGGGGATGGCAGGAGACTTGGATGAGGCCAAGGTGTCAGCATCTGTTCTTTAACATGTTCGATGATGTGGCTTCTGCCCCGCTTCTCCTATGACTCCCCCACCCTCAGATCCCTCTGATAATCTGTCATAATCTGTCTTCATCTCTGTCCATTCCTCCTCTTGTCCATTCATCTCCACCCCCTTCATCTGGCTCCCTCTCACCACCATTAACCTCCCCTTGCCCCCTCCCCCAGCATCCTGACCCCACCATCTCTCCTCAGTGACTCTCCTCACTCCTGTCCATCCACCTCAGCCCTCTTGCCCCCCTCCCCAACAGCTCTCCAGGGTCAATCACCATCACTGCGGAGGATGTGAGAAGAGTAGAGAAGTAGACTACGCCCAGGCAAGGCTGCAAGGCCTGACAACCTCAGCCCTAGAGTGCTCAAAGGATGTGCTACTCAGCTGTGTGTGGTTTTTCAGCACATCTTCCACCTGAGCCTGATGATCGTCCCTGTTCTGTGGAAGACATCATGCTTTGTTCGTGTCCAGAGAAACATCAGCGAAGTGCAGTAGAATACAGTGCAAAAGAAAGAAAAAGAAACGAAAAAAAAAACTTAAACTAAAACATAATGGATCAATACAATAAAATAAGCAGAGAAAGCAGCGTAGATAAAATGTTAATTAAAAGCTATTAATTTGTCTTATAAAATGCTAATTAAAAGCTAAATTGAAGAGATAGGTTTTTAACTGGCACTTAAAAATGTTTACTGAGCTTTCTTACCTGATTTCTTGAGGTAACCTATTCCACAGTTTAGGGGCGTAATTAATAAATGCAGCATCACCAACTTTCTTTTGGGTTTTGATGGTAACCCTCAATAAGCCTGCAGCAGAGGACCTGAGTGCACATGAGGACGTATAAGTTGTCAGTGAGTCAGTAAGGTAGGCTGGTCCCAGCCCATTTTGTGCTTTAATCGGAGTAGAAGGTCTTTGAAGGCAATTCTGAATAATACAGGGAACCATTGCAGAGCAGATAAGACTGGAGTGAGAGGCTCTCTCCTCTTAGTTTTTGTCAGAAGCCTAGCAGCAGAATTTGGAATTAGTTGGATCCTCTCTATAGACTTCTTGGGGAGGCCAGTAAAGAGTGCATTGCAGTAGTCAACTTGAAAAAAAGCATGAATCGGTTTTTCAGCTGAAAAGCTGTCTGGGTTCCCTTGCTAATGTGGAACTTAAAACTCAGATCAGTGTCTAAAATAACACCAAGGCTTGTAACCTCCAGGGAGTTAGATTCCCAAGGCTGTTTGAAAGCATATCAATTTTTGTGGGGCCAAGTAAGAGGATTTCATCATCTTTCATCATCTTTCTGCTGCACAGGGCTCATACTCACCTGTAAGAGGCAAGCAGCAGTGTGAGAGTCATGTTATTTGACTTTTTCAGTGCTTAACACCATATAGTGTCGCATAGCCAGACCTCTCTCCACACCGTGTTTTAGCACTGGATAAAGGTCTGGCTCTACTCACTATCATTCTTGCATAGGGGGAAAAAACGCTCCGTCTTGTTTGTATTTCTTTAAACAATCACATTTGTCTTGGGTGGCACTAAGCCCAGGATGCAGCAACGGTGGCAAATGGCGGAAGGGGGAGGAGTATAAGGTATAAGCCAGCTCAGACCCTGCCATTGGGAGACTACTACAGTCGCCCAATGGCTGGCTTGGGCGGGCTTATACCAACAACCTACATCCGGTAAACCAGACTAAACACCATGCGACCTGCCCTGCTTGGGACTAAGCTACTGGACATGCAGGTAGATGCTCCACTAGTGGCCTGGATCACCAACTACCTCACAGGTCGGGCACAGTATGTGAGGCTGCAGAGCAACGTATCAGACATAATAGTGAGTAGCACGGGGGCACCTCAGGACGGCCCTGTCTCCCTTCCTGTTCACACTCTACACCTCAGACTTCAGATACTGCTGACTGTCCTGCAGAACTTTTCGGACAACTCTACCATTGTGGGCTGTATCAGCAGGGGACAGGAGGCTGGCTAGCATCATCTTCTATGCTGTAGTGTGTTGGGGCAGCAGGGGGAAGGCAGCCGATGCCAATAGACTCAATAATCTCATCAGGAAAGCAGGTTCTGTCCCGGGAGTGGAACTGGAGTCTTTGGTGGAGGTGTCGGAGAGGAGGACACTGAGGGAACTATTGTGGACCATGCTTCTCATCCTGTGCATGCCACACTGGAGACATCAGAGCACCTTCAGCCATAGACTGAGACTGCTGAGGTACAGAAGGTCTTTTCAACCAGTGGCCATCAAACTGTATAACTCCTCCCCTTTTGCAGGAGGGACAGCTGAAACATCGAACACTGCGAACAGTAATATCAACATGTGCGATTACTTTTTCAAAATCATGTGCAATATTACTTTTTATTACCTTTTTTTTTGCTAATATTACTTTCAATGTGATGTGCAATATTACTTTTCTATTTTACTTGTGTTAGCATTTACTCCTTATACACTTTACATGTATTACATTGTTTGTAACTTTTGAGCAATCTCTGGCACAAGAATTTCCTTTGCGCTTAATTGTTCTATCTTATCTTAAAAAGGGTTAGAGAAGGAAAATATATATTTTTGGACATTAAGTGAGCAACATAATTGGTATATGTAAGAGGTACTGTGTTACGAAACACATATATATGGGAAGTGTAGAATCATCTCTGCAGGCTGTAGGTCAATTTCCAGCACTTCCGCCTCCCCCACACCTGCATAGTGAGTAACTATAGGACAGACCCAAATAACATAGAATACAGCAGTACATACGTTCAAGGATTCACACACTGGCTTAGTACTATACAACCATATACATTATGTTTAAACATCAGTAATTAGCTATGTGGAAATGACTAGCATACCATATAGTGGACTGCTACTTGTAAACACGACAAGCGGCAGGCAAAACTGCCTTTTCTGCATCACTTTTGAGTCACAGCAATAACATCCTACTTGCAGTGATATTTCGTAACCCATTCCCATATTGACTTTTGTCTTTGCCTTTGCATCTATATAATCATGTAGTCATTTTTGGGGTTTTATCAAAATGATTTTCTGTCTATTTTTATTGTAGCCAAAGATTTTATTGTACCAAATTCCTGCCATTCTGTGAAAAATATTTGCGTTAGGGTTAGTGTTCCTTTGATTGGTAGGTGGAAAGATCCTCTTCACCTGATTGATTCAAAAGTACCAGACAAGCCAAGTTTTAATTTTCCTGATTATAGGGAGAGGGGATGCACTCAGAGCATTTGTCTTTCCTCAGCACACTTAATTTAATGATGGCTGAATTGCAGATTTCGCCACATTCTAATGTAATTATACCAAAAAGAACATACCTACTGAATCTTTAATTTTTCCTGGCTTTTCATTTTTTTAAAGGCACAAACCTCTATTGCGCCAGTCTCCCCAGCGGCTCATTATGACTCCAAAACTGGAGGACATAAAATAATTGCTTCACTGGAGACACAAGCCTCTCCAGTGTCACATCTTTGAATTGATTGAATGAGTGTGTTTGCCACAAAGTGTCTTCATATATTTTGTCAAGGTGCTTGGCTATCATAGCATGAACACACTTACTTGGCAAGTCTAGATTTGACATTCAGACAGTCCTTCCAAAGTGCACCATGAATTGCCTGTTGTCATGGATATTCAAATCTGGTCGGTGCAGAATTGTTGTGTCTGCATCACACAGTAATTGGAAGAAACAATGGTCTGATGTTGAAGCCTACATGCCACATGAGTTTCAGCTGAGGCTTAAATCAGAAGTGGATGTTGTCATTAAATAAAAGGTAAAAAAAAAAAAATCATGTGTGACCAACCTCTATTTGGATTAGGTGAACTGATGATGAATCACATAACGCCTACCTCAGGATCATACATAATCCATGCATTTCTGGTGGACGAAACAATAGCAAGGGAAGAGAAGGCCATGCTTCTCTGCTAAGTGTGTTGTGGGGCTGAATAACCATTGGGCATGGGCATGGTGAAATCATAATCAGCAGCGAGCCTCTCACAGATAGCAAAATGCAATCATGCAGTTAGTGAAACTCTCAATTCTGGTGGCGTATTGTTTTTTTTCTTTTCTTGTAATGACCTTACCTGAAATGAGTTGTTGTTTTGAACTGACGTGAGGAGGAGTGGTGACTCATCTAGTTTGCATTTCCTGTAACTGCGCTTATCTCCAAGTGTGTCTATTCCAGCGGCACAATATGTTCCTGCCTGTCATCTACCTCCCCCTCTGTAGCTGTAGGATGCTAAGCCTGTAGCACTGCTCACTCACCCTCTGCCCAGCACAATGGACGGCTTAGTCAGACTTGTGTTGAATTGTGTTGCATATTTTAATGTCTTGATCAATTGAGAGAAAGAAGACAAAACGGTATGCTGCAAAATAAAACAAGCAAAAATGACTCCCATAGCATGTAGTTCCTCTGGCATACAGAGTTCTGCATCTGCTGTATCCTTTTTTTCTTCTCATTTGTATATCTTGCAAATAAAGCAGGCAGCTAATGTGTATATACCCACAGAGACTTAAGTCCTACCCAAGAGAATCTCCTCTTCCCCTCTACTCTTGTTTTCCTCTTATCTGTAGATAAGCATTATTAGGATCCCCAACATGCTGCAGCCAAAAGGGAGCACTCCTCTAAAGACACTTGAGTCTAAACATGTAGAATAATAATTCCTAATAAGAAAACTGCTGCTCTGGGTAGCTGGTTGAGCTCTGCGGCCATGTTTTCTAGAAATACATTTCCCCAGGATATACATTATTTTTTGGATATTGCTGCATTTTTTGATCTACCTTTTGGAGCTTTCACACATGGATAATTCGTTTTTTTGGGGGGGGGGTTAGTCAAGCTAGTATTTGGCGCTTATCTCACTGCCATACATGTGTCACTTTGTATGGCAAATGGCCAGGTGTGTCTATATCTCAAACAGATGTACTTCTCCTGGGTGGATTGTGCGGAGGCTGTGTCAACGATGTGTCTGTGCCTCGCTGCCTCTGCTTAGTCAGGCCTATGGCACCCGAGGCGGAGTCGTCGCTCTCACTGCATATACATTAAAGGAGATAGCCTTGTCCCCGCTTTATTAGCTAGCCCGCTGCTCAGAACTGTTCTCAGATCACACACAAGGGTGCTGATGCTCAAGCATTGTTCTGAAGCTAAAACCAATGATAGGGATGCTCAACCTCATTTGCATCCTTCGGGCTGAGAATAAATGACGACTAACATCATTTGTTGATGTGGAACATTGTAACAAATGAAATATCTTTTTTTGCTGCATAACTGTTGTCATGGTGATGTTTGATATGCGGAGATGGGTCTTTTTACAGTGGGTACATATTGTGCTACACATGGCTGTACATCTCTTTTTCCCATTATGAGATGATTTGAATCATAACCTCAGTGAGCTCTATATATCTCTACATCACGGTATTCTTTAAAGAACAATATGTGATCAACACCCTTGCAAGACAAAGGGTCATATATTTTTAAATGATTGGCAAATGTATTATTATTTATTTTGCCTTATTCGAACATTGTAATTAGCTATCATAAATCATCATACATAAATCAAATGTAAATGCTTGCTTCACTGAGGTTGATGGATATGTATCATCCATGGGACATGTAACAGTACTGTGCTGGTCCTATCTATGTAATGCTTTTTGTTCAACAGAAGCTAAAATGATTTAAGAAGGGGGGTAGAAGTTCAACTAAGACCATTTTATTATCCTAATGAAGTCATCATGGTTTTGAAAATGGTCTATAGCTGGCCAAATCAACAGAAAATTGCCAAGTCATATCGCTCCATTATTTTATGGGCTAGATTAAGTTCCAGTCAGTTCAAAATGTTTGCTACAATAAAAGCAATAAAAGCAAGTTGTTCTGAGATGTTTGGATGTAATTTAATGTGTTGCAAATGTGTTTGTATCACAGTGTTTCCTCTAAGGAAGCAAGGACCATTTGAGGACCTGTCTGCTTATGGGCCATACCTGGACACCGCAGTAGTCAGACACCTCTGTGGGCTGGCACCAACCATCCCGGTTCATTATTTATCCATGACAATGACAAAACCAAACCAGACTCCGACAGACTGTGTTTACGCACGGACTGTTGATACGCTGCTCATTTGGTACACTTCCAATTTTAGACGTACGCTGTTACCGTCGCCTGTTCTCAAGGTAATTTCTGTTTGTGTCAATCTCTTGGCTCCTCTGTACGGCTGCTCTACGTTCTGATTTGCTGGGCTAGGTCTCTCCTCAATCAGGGCCTGACACCGACTCATTTCTGCCCCTGGTTCCTTTCACTCAAACTCTATCCTCCCTCCTACTCTGCATCTCCTGCCCCTCAGCCAACACCCAACCTCATTTACCAGAACATTTTGCTCACTTGTATTGGAAGCACAGCTACTGTGAGAAAAGCCATGTACTGTCTTCTGTGTAATATGTGAGGGCACATTTTGTTTTTAACATAGTTGAGAAAAAATGTTGTGCAGTCTATTCATTTTTTTTCTTAATTGTCTTCTACAAATAAATGACTTGCATGCATTAATGAGCACATTGAATTTTTAATTACATTGAATTATATTGCTACACATATTGTTGAAGTTTCTCTTTTCTCTCAAAACACAGAGAAAGTCTTCTGCACTACAAGTATGTTTTGGCAGAAAGAATGTTGGACTTTTACCAGCGAGTGAGGCACAGCTTCCAAGGCCAGCAATGTACAAAATCCTCTTTTCTAGTCGCCCAAGTTCACCCCCTGCCAATAGCGTCCTAGCACACAGCCACCTGGCTTCCTGGTAGCCCATCCCAGCACTCCATTGCCCACCCAGTGATATCGCTGAAAATGTTTCCCTTTTTATACTAAAGAACAGCAAAATCAGACCTTTTCAAAAACCCTGGATGCAGTCATCAAGTTGTTTCGCTGGTATAGAGGTCGTTTTTGCATTTTATTCACTCATTTCTTATTCTATGGTACTGACTTTCATTAAAATAGCATTTATATTGTAGAATAAATGTGACTTATTTTGCAAGAATATTGGTAAGGTGCCATGTGTTACTTCTGTCTATATTGGGTTGTTTGATAAAAGAAAGGTGCAGATGTCATTTGGATGTATTTAATAGAAGAGGGCAGTGCAGCATAGGGCCAGACATTTAGTTATTCCGCAAGTGTTGAGGCTGACCTTTTAAAATGAAATTTCCTTAAGAGCAGTGGCCAGTGACCAAATGTAAGCCCTCAGTCTTGTGGATGTAACTCTGACATTCAGAATCCTTATGTTTATCTCATTGATTCTGCAAATGGTGCACACATTCCCAGCTGCCCTGCTGCTGCCCTCCTGCTGGACATTTTAGTCGTTAAATTGGTGAATACAAATGACTTGTGTGGCATTTAAACACCCTTAACATTTGCCTAAATTACACAGTTTGTCCCATAGCAGGTTGCCTTTCTCCAAAGCACGTCAAAGGTGTGTTGTTGATTAGTGATTAGCGTTTATGATGTCTTCGGTGGTGAGAGTACAACACATTAGCCGTCTGCTCTGAGGTGTGTGTGATGTCAGTCTCAGGCGGAACTTATGTTAGCTGAACTTATGTCCAGTTGCTATCGCATTACTGAACCTAGTAACGAAACCCATCCAAAGCACTTTGAATGTGTAATTGCAGAGGACAAAAGCATAGTCACCATGTGTGGGTGTGATTTAAATAATTCTAAAATACTGCTGTCTCTCTTTGAGTGGACTTTGTTGTGACAGATCAAAGAAGGGGTGGAAATGCATAAATCCTACATAGTGCTTTCACAAAACAATTAGAGACTAGTCAATTCTTCATCACACCTAATTAAACATGCAAGGAGGGGTAGGGAGGGCAAGGGAGTCACAGCCATGCCCTTAAGCCCTATTGTCCTCTGTCCTTTCCTCTTGAGGGAGAGAAACAAACGCAACAGTTGATTGGTCTGTCATATGATAATCTTCCTTTGACCACAAACCTAGCTTGTACTTTCACATCGCCAACACAGATTTCCAAGTAAAGACAATCTTCAAGACTATTTAAAGATGAAGCCAATGCCCATGGATTCAATGGGTACAGAGCCCATCATGGCTGATCCATCATAATACTGGGCCAATATCAGTTACACCGGATTTCCACCAGGGACGTGAGCGTCGCGTTACGGCTGCGTCGCATAACGGCTGCCTCCTCTGCCCTGCGTCAATTTCCACCGGACGCGTTACGGCAGCGTAGCGCTGTGAGGCGGCTGGATTCGCCGGATCATGCGATAATCAGGAGACCACGTGATAATTTGTAGATGTCAAAATAGAACAAACAAATAAAAGGTTACTTTGCCTTTCCGAAGTTGACTTGCAGTTGCTT